>VZTX01013592.1:383267-435328 GCA_013400915.1 Pardalotus punctatus
GGGCGCGGCCGCGGGCCGGGGCGGGCACTCTGGAGGCGCCGCCGGAAGGAGCCGGACGGGCGGCCGGGGGCTCCGTCGCCCTCCTCGGCCGGCTGCCGCGGGAAGGGGCTGCGGCCCCACCGTGTCTGGGAGCCCCCTTGCCCACGCCCGGTCCCTCCGCTCTTAACCCGGGTCGCAGAGCGGGTCAGACCCGAGATGGCGGGGGTGGCCCCGGTAGGTGCGAGGAGCGGCGGTCGGGTGGCAGAGCGGAGCCTCCTCGTCGCCCGCGGGTCTCCTCGGCGGCGGCGAGTGAGCGCCGCGCTGGGACCTGTTGCGGTCTGGGCTGGTTTGGCCGTGGCGTGCCTGTTCGCGGTTCAGCCCGAGCGCTCACCCAGGGCGCTCCTGCTCGTCTCCTCCGTCCAGCCCTTCCTGCGCCCCCGTCCAGAGCCCTGAACTCAGAAATGGAGAAACTGAGGCGTATTTTGTGCGGGATTTTGAGACGGTGGAAGGGTTAAGTCAGTCAGTCCCTTGCACTGGATGTGTTGGTGCTCTTTGGCTCCTTGCCCAACCCTTCCTAAGAGCTGGGGTTGCGTCAGCGCGGGCAACACCGTGGTTTCGCCTTGCTGCCCTTCTCTTCTGCGCGCCGTGCTGGGGTCACTGAAGTATTTCCCGCGGCATGTGGATTTTTCTCCCGTCTATGATCTCCAGGATTTGTCCTCCTGTGTGGTAATGGTGTTCCTTTGTGCATCTTTTGCCATTATCATCTCATCTCCTCCAGCCGGGGTGCTGGTGACAGCCAAATAGTTTGTAGAGATTCTTCCTCTGACCCAGCATTGTTGCCTCAAGCACTCTTAGGAGCTCTGGACTTCACACTACTGAATGTGATGTTTGATCCCTCATGCGTCACTTGCCTTGGAGCAAAACTGAGCACCTAAAGCCAGTTTTGCACCCCTGCCACACAGCAGGAAGCTCTGGCACCTAAAACTTGTGGTTCTGGGGATATTTTCCTTCCTACAGGGTATCCAAATATTGCTGCAAAACAGCCCTTCTGTGCATTACACAGAGGCCACGGAGCTTAGAGTAAGTGGTGCTGGCCAAGTGCCACGCAGCACTGCCAAAGTGCCCATGGGCTCCACTCTCTGTGTTAAAATTTGGATCTGCTTCAGGATGCTCTGGAGCGCAAGACCACGGGGAAGGCGGGAGATCCCTGCTCCAGAGAAGGGATTCACAGGGCCGCCAGAGTCTCGGCTCGTGTAGCAGCCATGTTGGCAAGTTTAAGCAGCGTCATGTCTGCCTGACCCCCATTCATTTTATTTGTAAGCAACAGGTTATTGATGTTTGCTTGAAAAAGGGAAGATGTGTGCCTTGTTGTTCCTTTACTGATCTTATCAGATGTTTTAAGAATTTTTGAGTGGAGACACTGAAATGTCTGGCCAATCTACGGGATAAATTTTTAAGATCTTTTTAGCACCTAAAGATACAGGTTCCTAAACACCTTCACAGATTTGTATTCATGTGACTGACACAGAGCTGCCTCATAAACTTTTGATGCCCTGAAGCTTCTAGCCAAGACTTGCAGGTAAATGATTGTCCCATGGGCGTAAGCCATTAATCATCTGAATCATGAAACAAAGGGTTTTCTTATACAGCTACCACCCTAAACTCTTTGTTACTCCCCCATGCATTCTATGCCTGCATGACGTAAAAACCTGGGAAGCTATGAATAGTGTAAGCCCACTAGACACTGGTGGTTTGCACCCCACTTGATATGGGGAGGCCGGTTTGTCACCCCTTTACCTCTCTGAGAACTTTAACAGTTATGGGGCACTGTTCCTCAAAGCAAAGGCATCTTCCTCAGGGGCTTGTTTAGTACAGGACACAGTGGCACGTTGTCACCAGAGCTGTATTCTGTAAGGAGGCATACAGGAGTCCTTAAAGCCCTGAGATTGATCCACCAGTTCACACATAGCACCCAAGTGTGTCATCTCTGGAGCTCCCATGGCTCCTGCCTGCACAGCCATTTCAGTGGTAAGCTTTTTGGAAAGCAAAGCCTCAGTATGTATTTGCAGTACTCAGTTTGGAGGTCACTGCTCCTGGTAGCTCTTCCTTGCCTTTGATCCAGCTCTTCAGAATAAATGCAGACCCATACCCTTGTCCTGTGTGCCACTTGATAGCCAGCTAATGTATAGACACAGTGGGGTTTGCCTTTAATGTAATAAACTGGTATAAAATCAAAAGACCAGGATGCTGATTTTTCTAAGACTTGTCAGAACAACTTCCCTTCTTGATTCAGATGTTGTGAAACTTGCTAAATGCTCTGGATTGAATCTGCAAGCTGCAGAGCCTGTCAGAAGCTTGTCCTTTCTCCATCTGTTGGGGTTTTTTGAGGGAGTATTCTTGCTGCTGACTGTTTCTCACCTGATTTTATAGTAATTGTCAATTGTATGGTCAGGTCTACTGGTCTGATTCACAAGTGCCTGGTGCAATGCTCAACTTGGTGCTCATGTAAGATAATACATCTCCATCTGTAGATCTGCTTGACAGCACAGCTTGAGGACCATATGGCCATGACTCTGACTGCCCACCATTTTTTCAATATTACCCCCATGACTCTTTCATTTCCTTTGTAAGGCAGGATTATTAGCATGCTGTTTTGCTCCAAATAATAATAAAAAAAACAATCTGTGTTGCCCATTTCTGTTCTTCTCCAGTTGAAGGAAATGAAACCTTGAAGAGACAGCCCTGATGTTTCCTCATCCATAGCACTAAATTGTCTGGACTGAGAAATCTTTAAGAGGACATTACCAACTTCCCCTTGATTTTGCCTATCTACACCCTGTACTTTTGCTGAAATAAAAATCAGTGTTGTAATAATAGTGCAATCACATTGCTAAAGTGATATTTGCTTCTGTTTCCTGGCCAAGGCCCATAAGTTCCTCAGGTACCTTTCTGGAAAGCACATAAAAGTGTTTTTCCCTTTCTGCATTGGTTGTCTCAGCTAGCTGACCAGGTCTGGTCAGATTATGTGTTCTCTCTTACTGTAGCTTTGCACAGAGCTTAGTACAGTGAGGCTCCCCACTTGACTGATGCCTTAGAGGTCCTACAAAGCATGTAAACATGAGTAATAATCCTCATAGTTCATTTACTTCTGGCTCCTCACACCAAACCAGAAAGCCAAGATCATTGGGGAAAAAAGCAAGCAAACCAAAATCAAGGACCACTGGAAAAATTGTTCCTGCTGTGTAGATACATTTTGGGCATTATTAAACAGGAAAAGTTTTCTGCTCCTGACTGAATAAAATGTACTAGAAGAAGACCCTGGGGATGCTGCTCACCAAGACAAAAATTGAAATGACCACCTGCTAAAGGCCAAATTCTGGCGTACTAATTGCAGTTGGCTCACGGAAGACTCTTCTAAAATATAACCACTTACTTAGAAAAACAGTGTTGCAGATGAGTATTTGCAGCATGATCTGCATGTGTTCATGTCCCAGAAATGCCAGCTTGGTGTTCTTTTCTAACCCTAAATGAATGGCAATGGAAAGACTCAAATACATCAGGTGCATGTAAGTTAAAGCAAACAATACAAAAAATACAGTGACCTAGCTGCTGGAGTGGTTTCTGCTCCCCTCTGTGTTTCCTGCCAAAGTTTGCTTCTCCTCCGTTTTTCTCTGTTCTTGTCAGTTCCCTGAGAAACTGTGTTTTTCTGGCTTTCATTGTGAAGACATCTGTGCTCAGCCAGTCCAAGACTTGATCTGGTGGTCTTCAGCTCCAGTCCTTTAAGGTTTGGCAGACCACAGGCTTGCAGGCTACAAAATACAGCCTGCCAAAGAGATGGAGAGGAGCACTGATCACACCGGTATTTGAGCACTTCCTAAGCTAATGTATTTATCTTCACAGGATTTCTGTGAGGTAGGAAATTACTACTGTCCCCCTTTTAGAGGTGAAAAACAGATGCAGGCAGAAGCTAATTGACTTAGCTAATGTTGTACAGGAGCTAGTGGCACAGCAGAGAAATGAGATCAGCTGCCAGCCCTGTTGCCATGTGCCAGAGGACGGGTTGCCTCAGCTTTGAAAGCCCTGACGGTGCCCACAGGCTTTTACAGTCCTGTGCAAAGGCAAAGCATGAGCCTTCAGAACATGGCAGAAAACTGAAAGCACAAGCTTTCAGATCAAGGCAACCTAGGAAGGAACGGACAGATTTGCACTGAGATCCAAGTCAGGTGGCAGGAGCAATACCAACCTGGCCCAGGTTTGCAGAGTGACTGGGCTTTTAGACTTGGCTTTTGTTTTTCCCTAACAACTATTGAGAAGTGATTCCTGGTATTGGATCAAAGCTCTCTGTCTGATTTCAGCCTTGCCAGATAATCTGTCTGGGGGCTGAGAACGCCCTTCCTCACTTTCACACCACTGAAAGCAGGAGCTTCTGGAAATGTAATTTCAACCCAATCCTTTTTTTTTCCTCCTATTAATTTTTAGTCCTGCCTACTTTTATATTCAGTTTTCAGACCATGTTGAAAGCATTTTAAAAGAAGCCATGATGCAGTTAAGAAAATACTGGAGACTATGTTCTGAGACCTTAAAAAATCAATTCTCTTTTGAAGCCTCATGTTGGGCTGTAAGTATGAGACAAATAATGGCAGTAATACAGCTCATGTGTACAGGAGTGGGTTTTGATTAAAGCATTGAGACAGGGAGTGGCATCGTCTTATCCTTGCAGCAGATTTATAGACCTTATTAGCAAGGTTAAACTTTCATGCTGACTAAACTTTTCCACACCCTCTTTCTGCCATAAAAATCCACCTCAAATTTTCATCTCACAACCAAGTAGCAGGTGAAATCATGCCGAAGGTTTCACATTAAAGCAAGGCAAGTATCCCAAAATACTGTTCCCCAGCACCAGAAATGATTCTGCCCAAATGGCTTCTGCTTCCTCAGAGAACTCCGCCTCTTATCAACTTCTAGTATTTTATAGGATTGCACAGCTGGTGCTTTTCTTTGACCATATCAACTTCAGGTCTGACTGCAGGATGGATTCTGCCCTTGGTTCTGCATTCAGCAGCATCCGCTGACAGCAGCCACCTAAGATAAAAAGGTAATTCAGAGAGCAGATACAGCAAGAGTAACTGGGAGAAGGATCACCCTGACCGTAGCTCTGCTGCAACAGATGACAGGCAAACAGGACAAATATATTGGATTGACATTTATATTCCCAAAGGAGCTGACACAATTGCTGTCTACCGAATTTTCTTTTTAACTTGAAAGATCAGATCTGGAATTTTCAAGGTGCACTAAATGAGGAGTCCTATATTCTTACCTCAGTGTTTGAGAGTTGTAGTCCTGAAAAAGTGATAAGAATAAAGTACTGCCCCCACATCAGATAATCTCAGCCTTTTGTGTGTGAATGGCAAGAGGGTGTCAGGAGCCCTCTGAGACAGGATGGTTACCATAGCTCCGCTCCACGGCTGAGGTCTGGGAAGAAGTTGAGGAGAAGCATTTGGGTGCTCCAGTCTCCTACAGTAAAGGCACAGAGGAGGAGTTTGGGTCCTGCCCAGCTGTGTATGTGAAAGCTGGGATCTCCTAGCTGAAATATTACAGGCGCCAGATCTGGCCTGGAGTGCGACAGGCAGCTGTGAGCTTGGCAGAGTAGAATTTCACAGCTGACTTGTACTTATTCCTCTCACAGCCAACAGTGAGTTCTCTCAGTGTGAAGCTCCACATCCGAGCTCTGGGCAGTGACCAGCTGCAGTGGCCGGTCAGTGTGAACAGCATGAGAATGTCAGGGTGCCAGGGAAGGTGCCGGTGCTACAAGGTGTGACCGTAGTGTGACGAACACTGGCAGTGGTAGGTACAAGAATCTGTCCTTTGCTGGTCTGCAGGACTAATCCTCACAGTGCTCACAGGGCAGGATTCACACCCGAGAAGAGGCCAGAATGAGGGATATATGATGCTTAATCTCATAAGCTCGAGCAGGACTTAAATGCTTCCCAGAATTTTGCTACCCTGTTGAAGAACAGTCATGTATTATAGAAATAAACTGAAATGATCCCCTAATGATTATTTTTCTTCAATTAATTCCTTCTGCTACCCCAGAGAAAAAAAAACCAGCAGGAACCAGCTGTCTTGACAGGTCATTTAACACTGTTTTTGTAAAAATAGATTTGTATTTTATAGCTTAATATTTTAGAGGCTGGTGACTGGTTAAACTTCTTTCAGCACCAGCACCTTTTGCTTTGGGCTTCAGCCTTCAAATAAGTCACCGGTTGTCATGATTTACTGTGTATACTATGGGACAAGTGCAAGATTTTGACAAGAAAAGATATTTGGGTGTTATTTGAGGAGACATGGGGAAAGTCACTTAACTCAGTGTTTATATAGAACGGCTTTCTTGTTCAGAGGTCACCTCTGTTGGAATAACAGGTGCAGGCTTCAGACATCAGCTGTGAGGGCTGTTTCGTGCATTAGGGAGGTTATAGCTTTTCCTATTAAAGATGGTTGGAATTCCAGGGAATATATTTTGTTTAAATTTAACTAACCTTTCTATCATGATTCTAGGAGAAAAGTGCAGCCTGTTAGCATACAATTGCTTCAGTGGTGATAATACCAGTGTCATTTCTCAGCGCTGTTCCCATTAAGGTGTTCAGAGGAACGGAAGTGGAAAATGTGTCCCAACTTCGAAAATGTCTCTCTGCAAGTTTAAGTAAAAGCAATCAATTGGTTGAGGAACAGGTCATAAATAGGGTAGAGACTTTGTTAAAATTTAGGAATAAAGGATCTGCAGTGCTGTTGTGTGAAACTGCACTGTAAAAGCGGGGAAGAGTTGGCTCCCCTAGTCGCTCTGCAAATCTTATCATGTTGTTTGCATTTGTTTTTAAAAGCACCTTGAGATGGCATTTCTCCAAAACTGAAGGGTTAGGCATGTTCAGCAAATGAAATGGGCTGGATGGGCGTTCCTGACCATCTCTTGCCTGAACCGTGGCCCCTTCAGAAAGCTGCAAGGCTTCCTCCTCATCCCTCCTCTAAACCAAACTTCACCTGCCTGTTCCCTTCTGCCGACCCTCATTCCAGCAGCTCTCTGGGCTTGTCTGTGTCTTTCTTCTCATTCCAGCCCTGTTCCCTGCTGCACACACACGCACAGATACACAAACCCACGCACACATGTACACACAGCCCCCAAACTCCCCTGCTGAGCACTTGCAGAGCTGAGGGAGTGCCCTGGGGACTGGCCATCTTCTCTGTACCTCCACGTTCTCCTTGCTCAGACTGCCTCCAAGTCAAACTCCAAACAGAACTCGCTCACACTTTTATTTCTCTACCCCACATTTTTCTGTCTGCATGTCTTTTTAACAGTTCTAACATGTCACTTGCCTTATTTTTTTAAGATTGGTTCTTGGCCTGGGCTCATGGCTGTAGTATCTGAGCACCTTTCAGTCATGCATGCACTGATGTGACTCATGTCAGGCTTGGGTGATTTGTTCTCTCTCCCCATTCTCTCCCAAGAAGGAGGGCTGCACATGCTGTGCTGGAGTCTTTGTTTTGTTTGGGTGACGTTTCAGTTTGTGAGATTTTCCTGTGACCAAGAGGCAGGGGCTGTCACCCTCAATCTTCCTTCTTTCATCCCTTCAATGTACACTCTGCTGGTATGTTGAAGATTTTCACAATTTTTATGTTATCTCTGTGCTACATTCCTCCAATACCAAGAATGTTTGGCATTGTATTTAATGGTTAAAACCATCCTGAAGTATTTTGTCTTCTGTTTTTGGTGCAAGTGAGTCTTTTACTATTAGAGGTCAAATAGAATTTGCTGAGAACAAAGCAGTCCATGAGTATCCTGTCAGTTTTTACACCTTCCCCTGCATCAACTGCCACTGCCCGTGGCAGGGCATGGAGCTACATGGATGTCTGGGCTGATTGAGATGAACAGTTCTGTGTCCTGTTTCCCAAAAATCTTTGTTTTTCACAAATCCAGGAAAATTATAATCTTATATAATTTCTTATACTTTTCATTCCATGGGATATTTGCAGGAAAATAGCGTTTTGGAAGTGGGTTTAATTACAGTAGGAACTCCACTTTAGAAAATATATTGAAAGAAAATAGTGTGATCATCAGATTCATATTTGGTTTTAGTGATGGACTCAGTTTTTGCTCTCCCTATCCTCCAGCCACTTCTGAGTGGAAAAGGAACTGAGTTCAGGAGGAGAGCTGTAATGAACCAGCTGATTTTTTAAAAGTAGGTAAAGAACCCCAAATTCTCAAACAATTTATCTTGGTGATCATGGAATAAAACTGCCACTCAAAATCTCACTTACATAAGATACAAAATGATCTGTAAAAATGGTTGTACAAATAAGTTCCCTTGGGCATTCCTGTGGCTCACTTTAGCATCATGTACTGTCTTAAGGATTGATTTAGAGCAATTGAAACTAATAAAAATGAAACTGCAAAGAAGAGGAGACAAGCCAGCTTCAGCTACTGTGGCTGGGTGTGGGTTTGCTTCAGGCAGCTGGGAGGAAGATGAGCCCATTCTCTTCCATGTCTCCTTCCCACCCACTGCTGCCATCCTCAGCATCAGGGACAGAGCAGAGCTGTCACTGAGGTGACCCTTTCCCCATTTTCCTGATGAGGGGCATCTCCATGCATGGCCAGGGACACTCAATATTTTAAGAGCTAACCTTCACACAGAGTTGAATCCAGAAAAGCTGGTGCTGCCACCAAAAGTAGCATCCATGTCATTTTATTCCCATGTGATACCCCATTTTCCATTACATTAACAGAAGTGAGTGCAGTATCAATAAAATCAGGGGTCAAGTCTGGATTAAAACCAATAAAAAAAAAATTTAAAAAAATTTTAAAAATAAATTAAAAAAAAAAAAAGGCATGTTTTAATGATGTGTTTTCCTTGCAGCCTTGAATATGCTGGCAGCAGCACAAGGTGAAGGGCTGGGCTGAGGACTTGTGGCAGGGGGGAGGCAGGGATGCTTTCCGGCCCAGGACTCCTTTATGGTTTTTTGTTGTTGGACAATTGACACTTCCTTCTGCAGCCTAAATTATGTGTAAAATTACAGCCTAATGTAAAAGGTATTGCTTTGTGCCCACTTTGATTGAAAAAGGTTTCCCTAGGTTAAAAGATCTATCAGTATTTCCATCTGTAGGACCGAGGGCTTTGCGTGCTTTGGTTGCCACATTCTGTGCTGGCTGTGTAGAGCAGCAATAAATTCAGGAGGCTGCTTTGCATTACCATTGGGGCACAACGCAGCCCACACTGGGGTAAATCAGGGACGTACTTATCTTTTTATGTGCTGCATCCAAGACACAAAAGGAGAGAGAACCTCCGTGCCAGAGAGAGAATCATCTCCACCCTCTGGTTTTTCCAGCTCGGAGCAGCCCCTCACAGTAGCAACAGTTGCAATCCCCCCAGCCCAGCCCTGGCAACAAACTTCCTCTTCTCCTCCTGTTTCCTGTTTCGGTCTCTATCCCAAATTCCCAGCAGGATGCTGAGCCTGAGGCTTCCTCTCCACAGCTGGAGGCACTGACATGTTGGAGAACAGGTGGAAGAGAGAGCTGCTCGAAGACGAGAATGGAGGCTATAGGGAAAAAGGAGACACCTACAGAACTTGGGAGAGGCTGGGCTGTAGGATGTGAGTTGAAGATGCTGAAAGAAATAAGAGGTGGTCAGAGGGATACAGAAGTTGGCAGCTCTGCCCTCAGAAACCTCCCTCCAGGTGGTTGCATTGCACCTCCCGCCTGCTGCTCATAGCATCTTCCTCAATCCCACATCCCTCTCCATCTTCCTGCTCCAGCACAGAGCTTCCTGAGCCCAGCTGCCCTCTCCAAGCCATCCTTCATTCCACCTGTGATTCCGACTGCCAGCGCTGCTGCCATGCCTTCGGTGGGCTCCGGCTTCAGGAATCCTATTACATCCCTTTGCAAGCCGTCTAACTCTATTGTGGTTAAAAATACGCATCTTAATTTCTACTTTGAATTTGTCCAGTTTCATCTTTATTAGCTTTTATTATCCTGCTCTTATCTGCTAGAGAGCCCTTTAATATTGAAAGGCTGTAGACAGCCAGAATCCTCATAAGAGCTGAATTCTTGCTGCAGGAACTGCAGCATGTTCTCCTTGTGGAAATACCTTTTTTTTTCCAGTGTTCCTCCTATACAAACATCCAAATGCAAGTTTATATCTGAGCTTTTTTCCTTTTTTTTTTTTTTTTTTTTGAAGGGCAGTTGTGCTGCTGAAAGTTGGGTGTCTCACTAGAACTTTCTCCAGGTGCAGGGATTTTAGCAGAAGTTTCCAAATTGTCAAAACTAGGCAAATGGATTGGAAGCTCTGAAGACAGGATCTAGATGTCCAGGTTATGAGTGGAAACATCATTTTGTGGGTGAGGAGTTCAGACAGCACTGCAGAGTGTGTGGGCAGCGGTGTGGCATGTCCCCACGCTGTGCCTTGCCACAGCACCCTGGCAGGTGAGGAAGGCTTCGAGGAAAGGCATACCCTGAAGGTGATGTCCCTCAGAGTCTTCTTGGGGTGCTTCTTCATCCAACTCATCATTCACATCTTATTTATGCTTCCCTAGTGCATGACCAGACGTGCTGTGAGACTCCATATGAAAATGCTATAAAGTAAAGAAGAGTTTTTATTGCATTGGCTTAAAGACTGCATCAGTCTTTCAAATGGCATTTAGTATTGCCACTTTGACTCCATAGATACAGCTCTGTCACGCTGCCATAATAAACTTCAACTTACGGCTTTGACCACGAGGCTGCACTTGGCAGTGACAGCCCAGCCAAGGAGGACGGAATCCTTTCCCAGGCTGAAGATACATAATCCCCTGGAAAATAATTTGTGTGTGAAAAGAACACACATTAGTGGGATTTGTTGTTTGTATAACCCGAGAATGGTTTTAATTAAACAATAAATCTAAGGAGCAATTAGGCAAAAAGGGGTTGAGGCAGAATTGGTATTTTGAGAGAAAGCTGAGATATTGCACTTTAAAAATCAGATGGGCTGCATGTTCAGCAAGTATCTGCTACAGCACCTGTGGAAGAGCCACAGTGTGGTGTTGCATAAATAGATGCCTATCAGGCGAGAAGCTCCATGGGTAGATATGTAATTATACAACTTCAAAAAAAAAAAAAAGGCATAATATTTATACTGCAGCCTGGATTGGCTTCAATCATGTGCATAATACATTTATTTGAAAACATCCTAATTATGTGTTTACCTGACAGAAGGAGCCATTACAATCACCCTGGCATGTAAACCCATTTTATAAATCTTCCTGCTTTCGCCTTTACCCAAGAGACCTACACCAACTGCACATTTATGATTATTTATTTTAATCTGTGAAATATATAAATAGTAGTATTCTTAAAGGATATCATTAAAACATTCTGGACTTCTTTTTCTCTTCGTTTTATATTGCTAGGCTCTTTTTCTTAGAGCTTTTCTGAGCAGAGATGTTGCATTTCATATGCAGGGAAAAAATGCATTCTTAACACTCTAGAAATAATAACAAACCCCTCGAAAGATTTAAATTAGTTTGTTCCCTGAATTAAATGTCCCATCTGCTTCCCTTCCCTCCCCAAACCTCTTCTCGCCACCCCCTGGTGTGCGTGCACATGGGTTTGCGGTTTGGTTTTTTCCCTGGCGTTCCTTCTGAATTCCATCAAATGCACAGCTATTCCAGCCTGCTGGGGTTGTGCCTTGAAAACCAGGTTTGGAGTTTGTGTTGGGTGTTGAGTGCAGGCATCGAACCCCCTGCTCAGGGGTTACACAGTCCGGGGTGGGAATGGGTGCTCTTGTGAGAGAAACACCGCGGCTTGGGATGTGTGTTTGGTTTAAACTCAGAGCATTGGAGCATTTTGTAGGGAGGCAAGTGAATATTAAGAATCTTAACAAGTTTGCCAACAGCTATAAGGGGGAAGGGCAGTGAGGTGGGGGCTCAGCAAACCTTGAGAACATCTTTCTGAATAATGCTGGTTGTCTAATATACTCACAAGCTAAAGGAAATTCTAATTTAAGACTGGCTCCATTCTATACTCACAGGGCTCTCTCTCAGTCTCTGTTTCTCTCTTCCCCACCCTCTCTCTCTTATTTCCCTCTTTGTAGAGAGAATACTTCAGTCATATTAGAGAATGGCCTGGCAGCCTTAACTGCACATCATCTCCCTCATTAGAGACGAAATAGAACATGTAAATATTTTCAAACATGATGTTTTGTTGAATCTCTTCTTGTAACTCATGCTGATCATTAGCTTATATTTTAGGCATTTATAATGAAAATGCATTCATTTAAATTTACCCGTGCTTTTAGGAAATATCTGATTTTAAATTTAAGGAAAAGGGCGGTAGACATGGTTCTTGCTGGTTGCATGTCCTGCCAGTCTGATTACACAATCTGTTATAATTATGCTGAGCTCTGCAGACCTTCAGGGAGCCAAGTCATACAGTAGAATGACTGCTAATTGCTAGGGGTAAAACCTTGGGCCCATTGAAGTCAATAGCAAAATTTCTACTAATTTCATAGAGAGTATTTCTAAGACCATCTTCAGAATGATAAACATCAATATTATTTAATGTACTAACTTAACTGAAAGGAAAACCAAATCTATCATTAATATTATATGGAGGCTAATAAACTCAATTTCTTGAACACTTAAGTTACATGAAATTTAAAAATCTTTAGGTCATCATTATTGAGGAAAACATAGTTTCTTAATTTAAACTGACCAAGATAATTCCTTCTAATACAATTTGTTATGCTTCTGCAAAATTTATGATGGAAAACTCTATGTCTGTGTAGTTTTTATGCCCAGGCAAAATGGTAGGATGGATTTTCTGAAAGACTTCAAAGTGCAATCTGAGCCAAGATTCAACATCCAGAAGATTTTGGGTAAAGGCAATTATGAGGCCTTGAAAGGGTGAGTGAGGTGTAAGATGCATTTCAGTGACAGCAGCTGTCTTCCCTTTGTCACAGTGTGAGGGGTGGCACTGTGTTTTTGGGATGCTCCGGACGGGTGGCTGGTGCCCAGCTCCCACCTCCTCAGGTCCACGGTTCATCTCCACCTTTTCTAGCGCCGCGCCTCCTGGCCGTGCCCATCTGCCTCCATCCCTCGGCTGAGCTCCTGTGTGGATGCGCTCCAATGTGCGCTGTATCCCTTCTGCATGGCCTCCGTGGGACTAAATTCACCCTTCCCCACACCGGTTTACAGAAATAACTGATGCATTTACTAAACTTTATATACAGATTCCAATCAGGCAGGGAGAATATGAGGCAGGAACTGAAAATCAGAGCCATGGTCGAAAGTGGGAGAAAGTTTGCACCAGTACTGACTCATTTGCATTCTTTCTTCCAGTTCATATTTATTCCGAATTATCATTTAAGTTTTCATCGAACAGTGTTTTTCATTGTTGGAACATAATCTCAAGAAAAACAAATTTAAGAATCAGCAAAGAAGATTTAATGTTCATAGAAGAACATGAAATCCTGACTAATCTTCATCATTTTTTAAAAAGAGAATCAGTCAGGATGAAACTGTAAAGCTGTGCCTAAGATAATTAATTTTTAAAACCTTTTTTTTGGTAAGTGTATTTGGAATGAAAACAATCCTAATGGTAATATTGGTCTATTACTAGAAATGATGAAATTGTAAAAGCACAATTTTTTATAAAACATCATCCTCTGTCTTCAGAGGAAAAGATAGATCACATTGTCATGTTAAATGATGGTGGGACATAATTAACTGTCGTTGATCATGGAAGGCAATGCACAGTACCATTTTCAAACCAGTAGCTTAGATAATTTGCATCAAGGATCTTTTAGGAGCCAGTCAGGAAGCTGTCCGGATGATTACCATTGGTTTTCAAGAGGTTTTGGAACTAAGAAAAGTTCAGGATCTGTTAAAAAACTACTATTGTTTGAGTATTTAAGAAGATACACAGTTGCAGGCCCTTCATCTTGACAACTAACCACAGCAAAAGAATTAAATTACTGGAACAGCACTGTGGTGAAGAATTAAAACTGGCAAATACAACTCACCCCCACTGAATTTATGGAAAATACCAAGCTAATTTGATATATTTTGAATAGCTGACAAATTCAATTTTAAAAAGAAATAGTCTATTAATACCATCTACAGCTAGACTTCTAATTGCCTAATACCAAACATTCTCCTTAATAAATTAGAAACATGCAAGCAAACATGCTAAGGATTAAATGAATCTGAGGGTGGCTCCTCAACTGCTCTGGCACATGTTTGGCACTGTAATGGCAAATGAGGAATGCTCACAGGAGATGTGACTAAAGAGCCCAAAGCAATCAGTTCCTGGCCATGCACCTTTTGAACATCTTAGCAGTGAAGAAAAAGCAAAATATAAATTGTTAATCATTAGTTTGTCGATGGCACAAAAATTGTGGAAGTACTGAAATGCGGAAAGCCCTGATACAAGATGAAAGAAGACAGTCTGCACCAAAGGCTTATCTTGGCAACATGCCTTCTTCACAGTATGCCCTAAAATAGTATTTTCATTCTCTATCAAATGCTAAGAATATACCAGAAACCATAAGCTTACACTTAATACTTTTTATAATATGTATGCAGAACAGTATAGAGTTTATAGAAACCTAAGAACATGTATTCAGCCACTCAGGTGAGGGAGGAATTAGCTAGGGCTATAACACATCGGCACTTTTCAGTTTCTAAAAGAAAATTTGCAACCAGAGGATTGTGCTTTATAGCCACAAATGTGCCTAACCTTCATGAATTTGTCTAATCCCATTCTAAGCCCATTTATACTCTACAGTATCTCATGACAATGAATTTCACAGATTTTTTTATATATTTATATGTATGTATATATGTATTGTATATGTATATGTATATCTCTTGTGTGGAAAAGTGTTTCCTTTTGTTGGTTTTACACCTGTGACCCATTTCAGCTGGGAGCTTGCCAGTTCCTGTGTAGTGAGAAAGAATGAGTAGTTTATTTTGGATCACTTTCTCCACACCATTTTTGATTTTACAGACTTCTATGGCATCTCCTTAGCTCTGTCTTTTACAGGGTGCATGATCCTGATTGTTCCTTGCACAGGCATTGTTCCATGACTTGCTGCCCTCAGGGGCCTCAAGAAAGTGATGGGGAAGCACGCCAAAAGTTTGTGGAGACCAAGCAGGGGATGACAGCAAAATGTACATTCTTGGTCTCTTCTCCCTCGTCCCACCATTCACAACTCAGGCTTTTCCTAAGCCAGAAAAGATGAGAATTATTCTGCTCAGTTGCTTCTTGAATCCTGTGACCCTTCATCATGCTCAGCATCCTCTGGCAGCAAAGTTCCTCACCTCATTTGCTTCTCCTCTGAAGGGGCATTTCCTCTGCTTGGTGTTGAGCCTCCATCTGGTTGCTTGGCTCATGCTGCAACCTCCTGTATTGAAAAAGCCATTGGAGAGTAAATCCCAATTCATCTTTTCTGGCCTGTAAAGGACTTTGTAAACATTCAGCATGGTTTGTGTCAGTTTGGGTCAGGAGTTCTCATCTGTTCAGCCACTCCTTTATCCCTGTGTTCTTGGAGTTTTGAACTACCCTTGGTGCTCTACTCCCATCTTTTCCAGTTCTGCTCTCCGCTTTTCCCAGTGTGGAACCAGAGCTGAACCTAGCATCGGCAGTGCTACTGACCTGCTGCTGTTTAGTGTTTGGTCTGTATTCCTTTCTCAGTTATTCTATTGCTTTTCTGATCTCTGCTGAGCACTGCGATGACATTTCCAGGCATTTCTCCGTGATAACCTCAAAATCTTTTCTCTGTGTGGTAACAGTCAACTCACAGACCAACACATGTACTTGAAATTAGATTTGTGTATTCTCATTACAGCACCTTGCAGATATCTACATTGGTTTTAGTGACATTTTATTGTCCAGTCATCCTGAATTTTAAGATCCTTCTAATCTCTTCCTGGTAAATTCTTGTCCTTTAACCTTGAATAACTACTGTCAACAAAATTTTTTGCTTCACTGTTCAACCTTTCTTTTCCAAATGTCTGGTGACTCTGCTGATAGCACAGGCTTTTGTACCTCTCCTATGACACTGGCATGATCTTGAAGTATGGAGGGAAGAAAAAAGAACAAGAAATAAAAAGAAGGAATCAGTTCTGGCTGCAGTATTCAAAACATGGCTGTAATGTGGATTTGTCTGTAAGGTAGAGAATGACAGTGATTTCCTCTGCTTTGTTCTCCACTCTTCTTGAAAGAATGAATAATCTCAGATTTACTTTTTAGGCTGGTGCTGAGTGGTGAGGTGTTATTTTCAGGGAGCCATCTGCAGTGTCTCCATAACCCCTTTCATAGTACAAGCAGCTCATTCAGGGCCCATGATTTTATATGTTGAGTTAAGGTTGCTTTTTCCCTGTGTGTTATTTTGCAGTTACGAACACTGAATTCAATTTTTAAACTCACTGACTCAATATTATGAGATGACTCTCCACTCTTTGCAATCAGCTTTGGTGGTGTTTAGCTTCATTTCAGTAACCTGAATAATCTTGTATCATCCTCAGACTGTGTCACCTCACTGCTCACCCTCTGCTTCCAGACTCCGTCAAAGATGTCTCGAGAAACCTCTGTGCCCGCAACAAAGTGAGGGAAGCATGCAAATGGTGTTTGCCAGCCTGCCAGGGGTAAGTGGGTGGTGAAGGAGGAAAGTGAGCGCTCACGTTGCCAGTTTCCTGCTTTGGGAAGGAAGGTCCCTCCAACTGGCATGAACTGCTGTGCTGCCTGCCAGGACCGGCGGCTGCTACCCCACAGCTACTCTTGCAGGCATCACAGGTGACGAACAGCAAAGAAACATTTACTGAGCGAGCCAGAGTGCAGTGTGTAACACAGGAGCAGGCAACCAGTATCTGTTTCAGTGTAAACAATTATTTATCTAAAAACAAAGAAGGATGCCGACAAATAAGGAACGAGGACTTTGGAAGCGTTGACTCTGAGAAGGACTCATGGGTCTTGGCGGGGAATCACTTGCAGATGAGCTGCCAGTGTGGTTTGGGGCCAAAAGAGCTGGGGAAACTCAGATATGTAGAAATAGAGCAACAAAGTGCTGACCAGGAGATGCATTGTCTCTGTGCTTGGCTGTGGCATGGCCTCTTAATTGCTATATATAATAATATCTACATTGTTATATAATATAAAGCTTACTTTATTAATACGTATTACATAAAACTTTATTATTTGCCTTGATATCATTATTCCTTTTGGTCAGATTTTATAGCTCCTGGATGATGGGCTCAGCTAAACCTCAGCTATTGTCATACCTCAAAAGTTAATTGAGACTGGTGTAACGGGGCAAGTGGGATGGCAGCGGGGTGAATGATGAGCAACAGTAAACTACGGCCTGCAGATTACATGGAGCTTCCAGCAGGCTGCCACAGGCTTAGTACTTAGGCGAAGTATTAATTAACTTCTATAGTAATGATCTGCACTGGAGTAATAATAGCACACTGTGTGCATGCAGATCATCCCAAAGCTGGGAATTTTGTACACACCAGCGAAGAAACATAAATTACACAAAAGGATCATGAACCTCTGCAGCACGAGCAGGAGCTACCACAATAAATGATCTATAGCTTGGAAAGACAGGGACAATTGTGCAGACCACGGGGAAATGGGGTCTGTGTTTGATCCATCCCTGTTCAGTGTTTCAAAGCTGACTAGAATCTGCCTGGTCAAGAGATCATGTTTTTAAGGTAAATCTGTGCAGGGCCAGTGTTCCTGCTAGTGGGCTCTGAGCCTTGCGAGGAGGTGTGTGGTGGGCACCTGGATATCTTGGGAGTTTTCCTTGGCTCCTTTCTGCATATTTGAGTACCAACAGTTAAAAACCTATTTTATGAACCTGCTGTCTTGGTACAGTATCACTTTTCAGGGTCATTGCCAAAGAATGACAAATTGTTAAGCTATGAATCCGTGAAGTCTGTGGAGCCCAACAAGGGAGGCTGTTTGGTTTGGATGAGGTGAGGATATAAACAGGAATTCTGGGCTGAAATCAAATGAAAAAAGATTGATAATAACATGGTGATAAAGGACACCCAATACCAATGGTGGAAAGGGAGGCATGCCTTTGGGAGTACCTTGCATGGAATCTCGTCCACAGGGGAAGAGTTGAGTTGGTCACCAAAGAGCTTTAAATTGGGCCTGCGCCTGCAAGCTCTTGTCAGCACCTGCCCAGGTGTCCCCTCAGGCCGACCTAGGGTTGTCTCAGGCTCCAACCAAAACTCCTCCATGGGGTGGTTTTGCAGATGTTGTTTTCTAAAATGCCTCTTCACCACTGTGTGGCAGCACTGGATACTGGATTTGTCCTCGCCCAAGTCCTAGACAGAGTGTGTCCTGGATTTATGGAAGTGGTCATAGCACCCAGCCCTCCAAGCAGCTGCTCTGACACAGTCATGGGGACAGATGGCAATGCTCCCAGGTCTTGCTGGAGCCTCCTTCCTGCCTTCTGCCCCAGCTGGAGTGGGAAGGTACCCTGTGTGATCAGCACCTGCCCTGGCAGCTCCTCAAGGACGGGCTGCTCTGCAAAGGAGACACCAACCCAACTCACATGTCCCAGTGGGACACTGGAACCCCGTGCCGCTGCTGCCTCGGCATGGGACAGAAGAGAGATCCCGCTCCAGGGCCAGCAGCAGAGCTTCTTGCCACACCAAACACACAAACCCTCCTGCCAGGTATTATTTTGTTGGTGAGCCAGACCTTCAAACTTCTTTCCTACTTTTATCTGCCAGCCATTAGCAGTGGGTGAGGAGCAGGCACACGGGCTGCTCCTTGCCATCATCCTGCTGCTGCATCACTCCAGCCTCGTGTGCCTCGGGAAGCTGAGTGCCCTGCCTGGGAATGCTCACTGCTGAGAAAATCTTACATCCTGCCTCAGCTTCTCCTTTTTAACTTCAGGCTCCTTGTCCTACCATCTTCTGAGACTCTGAACTAATTCCCTTCCTTCATTTATATTGTTACCTTGAAGGTATTTATAGAGCAAGACTGCATCCCCTCTGACTCTTCACACTGCTAATTTATAAAACCTTGGTTCCTTCAGTCTTTCATAACCATGTGCCTTAATCCTGGCATCATTCCTATTACTTCTGTTTCTCAAAGTGGAGGGGCAATTTTTATATTTTAAACTTGGAACAACCTGCATTCAGGCAAGTGGGCATGCACTGTGACAGGCTGCCCACACCTCGGCCACTTGGGTTCTTCTCCCCACGGGGAGGCAGGCAAGAAGAGCCCGGTGCAAGACAGGTCCATCTGCAGTGCTGATGCACAGCTGGCAGGCACTCAAATGTGTCTGGGATAAAAGAATGGGGTGAGGGACCACACTGGTAGCGCTGCCGAGGTGCGGCCCTAGAGCAGGCGTTGGATGGCAGGTACTGTATGGCACTCTTCCCAAGCCTCCATCCTGAATGGCATCAGCTCTGTTCAGGGCTGTTAAACTGCACAATTATACACTGTTAGCCTGGCTCTCACCCATCAGCCTTGATCTCACTGCTTTCGGTACCCAAGCCATTCCTTGCACTGGGTTTGCATGGCAAGGTCTGGGTAGTGGGGGTCTACAGGAGTCACTTCTCTGAGAAGCTCCTGGATGCTTCCTCCATGTTCAACAGAGTCAAGATGGACCTGCCATGGTTGAGCTCATCAGAGACAGTGGGAGCACTTCTGGGATAACAGATTTAAGAAGGGGAAAACAACCCCGGCAGCTGCAGCCAGAGAGAGAAATGAGAGTATGTGAGAGAAAGTGCTGTGCAGACACCAAGGTCAGTGAAGAAGGAGGGGAGGAGGTGCTCCAGGTGTCAGAACAGAGATTCTCCTGCAGCCCATGGTGCAGCCCCTGGTGAGGCAACTGTGCCCCTGCAGCCTATGCAGGTCCACAATGGAGCACAGATCCACCTGCAGCTCATGGATGACCCCATGCCAGAGCAGGGGGATGTCTGAAGGAGGCTGTGACCCTGTGGGAAACCTGTGCTGGAAAAGGCTTCTGGCAGGATCTGTGGACATGCGAAGAGAGGAGCCCACACTGGTGCAGCTTTGCTGGCAGGATGTGCAAGCCCATGGAAAATCCACACTAGGGCAGGGAAGAGTGTGTGGAGTCTTCTCTCTGTAGAAGAAGGAGCAGCAGAGAAAACATGTGATGAATAGACCACAGCCCCCATTCCCTGTGTCCCTGTACCACTGCAGGGGAGGAGAAAATCAGGAGTAAAGTTAAGCCTGGGAAGCAGGAATGGGTGGAGCAAAAGTGTTTTAAGATTTAGCTGTATTTCTCATTATCCTACTCTGATTTAATTGTTAGCAAATTAAGCTAATTTCCCCAAGTCAAGCCTGTTTTGCTGAGATGGTAACTGGTGAGCAGTCTCTCCCTGCCCTTACCTCAACAGATGAGCCTTTTGTTCTATTTTATCTCCCCCGTCCAGCTGAGGAGGGGAGTGATGGATCAAGTTTTTTGGACACCTGGTGTCCAGCCAGGGTCAACCCATCTCATCCCATTCCTCTCTCTATGAAGCTCCAGATTGCTGTGTGTTAGTGCTGGGTCTTGTCTTGTTGCATCCGGCCCATGGATATAATATTCCCAGATAGATTTGGATACATCCCAGGCTGTACTGAGTGCCCACTGGTGATGCTGATATAAATGGTGTTACTTCATTCTCTGTTTAATGAAACTCTAAAATGCAAGTACCGGTCCTGTCTCCGGTGGTAACGTCACTAAAATTGTTCCCAATTTTGAAGTTTCATTTTTATGGTTACTATCTGAGTCTATGACTCATCAACCAATTTCTAGCCCACACCAAACTCTTTACAGAGTTTTCATTCAGTCTTTAAGAAAACTCAAAGCACTTACAAGAATGACTCTGAGAGGACTGGTCACAGAGGGGATGGAGGAGCAGGCTGCATAATGAGGGCAATCAGCTCAAAAAGAGGAGAAAATCAGTTGTAAGATATAGGGATGGATGGGGTTGGAGGCAGTGCAGTCCCACCTCCGGATGTCCCTGTGGGTTGAAGGGAGCATGTGGTTGAGTCCCAGGCAGCAACTGATTGCAGAGCTGCTTGAAGGGCCCGAGGTGCATCCCACATCACCCTCCTCATTACCACAGTCAAGTGCGCTCTGCTGGAGAGCTTTGTGATTCATCCCTGGTGGGAGCTGTGAGCCAGGAGGAGCTGGGTGAAGGGCAGACTCCCCAGCCTCAAGAAACTTCGTACCACTCTCACACCAGCTCTCTCACATCTTAGTCCCTTCCCAAAACGTGAAAGAGCTGGGAAGGAGAGCAAAACATCTGCTTCCTGGTGAGGGAGAGATGTGTGGCCGCTCAGCAGGTTATCTGAGAACAGAGGTTGTTGAAATTCTTATTTTCCAGGGACTGCACTTTAAAAGGCTGTTGGTTATGTGAGCTGCTGGACTTTGAAAATAAGATACAGAGTCAGCTTTCCCTCCCCACTGACACTCAGTTCCACTTGGATTTTGGGAAAAAAGTCTCCGTGTGCAAAAGCAAAGCAGAGTGCAAACATTCCCGCTCCTGCCGCCTGGGAAGGACTGAAACAAGGAAGGCTGTGTATGCAGGCAAGAGGGGAGCCCTGCAGGCAAGGCTGCCTCACCTCCGAGCTCCCAGCTGCGCTGTGGAGCCCTGGGCGGAGGCGGTAGGCTGGGTAAGGCAGCAACAAGGAGAAGCAGGAAAGAAGAACATGGAGGGATGAAACCCAGTTTGAAACTCTCCTGCCAGAGAGCTGCAGGCAGGAGGGCAACAGATTCTGGCCCTGTCTTCTCAACCCTTTTTTGTAATGGGATGCACATTGGCCTCTCCTAGGCCCCAGATAACCCCTGTGATGAAGGGAAGATTATTTTTCAAGATTGTCTTCAGAGATTTCTTTTAAAATTCCCAGGTGCACTGTGTTTGGACCTGCAGATTTACAATATGTAGGTTGAGTTTTGTCAGATACTCTTTTACATCTCTGTGTTTATCCTTTGCTTTTGGCCTCTCCAGCTGCTCTCTCATAAATTCTCTGCTTCCTGCAGAAGAATCTCCAATTTCTTCATTATCATTACTGTAAGTAGGTGAGCACAGCTCTCTCCACCCTAAACCACTCTGGGGTCAGCCCAACTCAGCCTTCAGTTGCTGAAAGACCTGGATTTATTCCCTAATTCCTCAGTCCTTCTGTTCTTGTTTTTGAATAAAAACATCAGTATACAAACACCACAGTGTGACTAGAGCGAAGCTGTCCACATGGAGGATGTTTAAAATACACAGTTCAAGCATATGCTGTTACAGGTATCCATCGTTTTGGCATTTGCTCGTCTTCATGTGGATGTGGTGTGTTCATACATTTGATAGATTAAATGAGCAGGTCACAGTTCTGCCCATGTATGTGGGCTGTTTCCTTAATTCTTGTTTCCTAACTATCTTCTATAATTTTGTTGCTGTTTTATATGCTTTCCTAGCTGTGCATTTCTTGTCTGCCATATTATACCTGTGGATTATCTTTGAATTGCTCCTTTCACCACCCAGCCACTCACACTGCAATTCTCCCTGCGCAACTGCACGCTGCAATTTTCCTTGCTCCTGGCTGTCATTGCCCATGGGTGGCAGAACCATCCATCAGCCACTTACAACTATTTAGAGACAGGACAAAGGCCCTGGCACCAACCCACTAGCTCTGTCTGGTGAGTGGACTGATGAAAGTGCAGCAGCATCTCTAGGGATGACCTGGAAACCAGGTAAGTCATTGTGGAGCACTCGTGCTGCCCCTCTGCCTTTGGGAGGTGTGGGGCTCACCATCTCCGTTTGCTACCACTCATCAGCGAAGCCACGGTGAAAACTCTGGATGGCTTCAATCTGCTACAGGCCAAAGGGACTGCAGGACACAAGGAAAGGATATTCAACCTGGAGCTTCATGTTAGTAGCCATTTCCTTTTGATCACCATGGGTGTGATTCTGCAAGATGCTGAGCACAGGAACGTGAATGCAGCAGGGCATCTGACACATCCACACATCCCGTGTATGTGTGTCAGGACTCCAGAGCTGTTTAAGACACTCGCTGTGGTGTTTTGCACGGTGCTTAGCACCTCCCGGGGCTGAGCATTTCAAGTGAACCCCCATGTGTGACACGCTTCCTTATGGCACTTGGTAGCCCAAATTTAGATGCTAACAACAGCGGTTGTGTACCAGTGTGGTTATGGAGACTGAAGGGAAAAGACCAGTCTGGGCATCCCACACTCCCACAGAACCGCAGCAGGGCTCTTCCCCCAGGGCCCTTGGCTGCCCCTCTTGGATTTAAGAAATTGCAGGCTTTTCTAAGGAAGGAATAGTCCGCAGCCTATTTTAATCCTTTTTGCTGCGGTGGAGCTGGAGGGACAAGGCTCCGCAAAGCCTCCTCCTTCTGTTCCAGGCCTGGGTGGGTTTGTGTTCAGCCATGCTCAGGTGTTCCTGGTGCAGGCTGACATCCTGGGTTGCGCACGTTTCGGGGGGCCAGGAGCCAGCTACAGAGCCCACTGCCCTCCTTTTGTAGGGAAACGTAGTGCGCGCCCCACCTGTGCAGCAGGCACCAGGCACAGACCCCGCAGAGGCTCCGGTGATGACCGTTCCCATGCCAAAACCCGCCTGGCTGGCACAAGGCCAGTCCAGGAACTGCTCACTGCGGCCCCTGCCCGCCGCCTTCGGGCAGGCAGCAAAGGGCAGGCAGGACCCCACGGCATGGGAAAGGCTCTCCATCACCACGGGTTTGGCCTTTCCAGTGCTCACATCCCTGCCTGCCCAACACCAGGCAATTTCAGACTGCAGCACTTCTCTCCTGAGGAAATACTGGCCATAGATTTAGGAATAGATATTGCCAAATAGTATATTGTTTTCATAAATCTCTGTAGATCCGCTTTATATCCTAGAGGCTAGACATTCTAATTATTGCTTCTATTTTATCTAAATTGGCAACAAAGCCATCATAGCTCAGCTCAGAGACAGTGCAGGTAATTCTGCTAGACCAAATTTTGACCTTTTAAAGTTCATTCTGAAGTGTCTTCTCCGCTCTCTCCGGTTCTTGCCTGGCTCTTCGGTTCTGCTTTTTTAGAACCATCGCCCAATTTAAAATAGCAATCACCACAGCTTCAATACATTGTACCTTAAAGATGTAGGCAATTACTGTGTGAAATATCTCAGAAGCAGGACTAATATCAAAGGGCATTCTCATACCCTTACAACATCCAAATAGCATATTAAAGATCTTGTTGAAGTTAGATTTAAGCTTGTCTCTTCACAGTTTATTTGCTGAAGCAAATGCCCTTCATTTCACAGTGATTTTTTCCCCTTTTGCTGGGAACCTGCCTGTCATACAGTGGTTTCACAGAACAGTCTTCATGTGTTGCAGCTGCATTTAAATAATGTAAACCAAAGCATCTCCCTCCTTAAGCTGCCTTGGCAGTGACAGATACAGAATTAGCTCCATCTGAAATTTTTTCTTCTTTCAACAGCTCCCAGATTTTCTATATGATGTTGCATTTTTGCTTTACCCTTTAAAAGTGGGGTTTTTTCCTTCTTTTTTTTTTTTTTTTTTTTTTTTTTTTTTTGGAGAGATCACTGAAGTAACTGATCTTTGGAGTTTAATGTGGTATTCCCTTTCCAGACAACCTCAGTCCAACCAGATATCTGAGAATCCTCCCGGGCTAAGCCTATTATAGCAAATGTTTCTCCTTCTTTGCAGATGAATTTTTTTTAATGTAAATGACATTCTGTGCACCAGCTTTTAAACTAAAGTGGGACTAGACTGTCACAAAGAGTGTGGAGTGGCTCAGGGTGAATATCTCCCTATATGTCATCCTGTGGCATTTACAATAAAAATATTTCTAAGTTCAGAATTAAGAGAGGTTCTCAAGTGGTGCCTCTGGATAGAATTGTTGGAAATGCATTATCTGGAGCTTGTTTAAAGGCAAACTGTTGTGTATTATTGTTCTTTTTTATATTCTAAATGCAAAGCAGTTTTTGTTATAGGCTCTTGATTAATTCCCATCACTGTAGCATCCCGTATTGCTTTCATACAGTGATTCCCAAAGTGGCTTGTGCCTTTCCCCAGTCCCAAGGGAGGTGCCTGCTCTGATGCCTCCCCTCCAGGACGCTCTCAGCCTCTGCCCTCACCTGTGCCTCAGGGCAGGGCTGGCTCAGCGCAGCATTGCCCAGAGCTCCAGTTTCAAGGATACTTCCATAAGCCCATCTATTCCCCAGTTCCAGCCAATCTATTTTATCTTGTAGGGGAGGGAAATATGTTAATATCCCACAAACCTTCAGAGAAGGGCATTAAAACCTGATGCAACTGCCTTCTCAGAAGCTGGAAGGCAAATAATGCCAAATATGTGATATTTTAGGGGGTGGAGGCAAGGATTTTAGTGCTTGGCAACATTACCAGCTTCTGGTGGCTGCACATCCGTTTGTCATTCTTTTCCCTGTAAAGTCTGACCACTCACTTGAACATATTTGCCCCTGTACAAGGGTTTGCTCTGCTGACATTCACTGCACGTGCAATCTTGTCTCTACCCTCTCTGCCAGAAGGCACCCTGGCACGACTCTGCCACCACCAGAGAGAATTATTTTCTGCTTCATTTATGGCATATTTGACTAAACATGGTATGATTTTTGCCTTGTGTTTCCAACAAAACTTAGCAAACAGGGACTCCCGCCTGTCAGAAAATGTCTTATTCCTCCTTTCTTTTCTTCACTTTTAGCCTTTTGTTTTGGAAACGATGCAGCATAAATAGCTGCTTATTCTGCAGAGGGATTTAGAACCCTGCTGGTGCCTGCCAGCCTTTTCATCCCCCCATCTTTAGGCAAGAGCTGTGTACAGCCCAGCAGCCGACCTGCTGCCCAGGCTGAATTTCACCCCAAAAGCCTCTGGCTGAGGTTCAGGTTATGGCAGTTTCTCACAGCCTTCTGTAATTCGTTCACTTAATGATCCTCTCCATACAAGTCTGTCTGTTATTAATGAGTCACTAAGTTTTCAACAATCCTATGTTTGAGCTTTAAGGTTTAAGCCATCACATGTGCATCCACTAATCTGCATTGCAATTAATTATGAATAAAAATGAGCTTTTCTTCTAAACAACGTCAGAGCCTCCCATGTGCCCCGTGATCAGCACCAAGGCTCCATCCTGGTGTAAAAGGGCTCCATGGCTGCAATGGTGGCAGCTGCCTTTGCTGCCTTCTCCAGGATTCTGCTAATTCCCCCTCTCAGGCACGCCTGATTGGGGCATGCCTGCTCGGGGGGTTGGCAGTCCAGTGCTACTCCCTGTGGCTCCTCTGCACAGTGTCCCACTGGTATTTCAGTCACATACCCTCCCCCCAGACCTCTGCAATGCCAGCTAAATCACAATTGACTTCATGCATGAGAACTTCTCATTCTTCCTGCCTATTCCCTTGGTTTCCAGCCTCAATGCAGAGACAGCTCTGACATATTTTGCTTATTCCCTCTCTAATTCTCCCTCCAAGTTTCCCAAGCTAATCACAGACACATTTTTTTGCTTGTTCAGACTCAGAAATCCACATGCAGAGATGGGGGGGACACCTCCTTCAGACCCCTTGAACCCTCTTCTTGCTTAGGGCTGCCTGGTGCAGGGGCTCTCCAGATGTCCCCGGCAAAGGAGATGAGCTCATTCCCTGGAGGGATGAGACTGTGCCCCTGACAGGGCTCTAGCTGTTGCCCAGAGAAAAATGGAAAAGCAACTTCATGAAAAACCTTATTTCTGTTTTGCTTGGTTCCAATGAAATCTCTTCCTTAATTTGTTTCAGTTTTCAAAACCTGACACCTCTGCACACCCTCCCTCGTTTTTGTCACGTTCTCTCCACCTGTGTGTTTATGGATTTTACTTTACCCACTCTCATTTTCTTCTTTAGGAAAAAAAACAACCCACCCCAAAACCCCTGTTTTTCTTATTCTGCCGTTTCAGATCACCAGAATTAGTGCTACTTTTATTTTTTTTTTAATCTCTCTTGTCACTTTTCCAAAGTTGGAGAAGTTTGGCTGTGTTCCAGCTAGAAAGGGAAAAGTCATAAGGCAGTCCCCACCCACTATCCTTCTGCTCCGCTCCAGAGCAGGAACAACTAACGGGAAGAGACAGGAGAATAGGCAAGGGAAATAACACACCAAACTTCCAAACGTTTTATTTCAAAGAAATAGATATATTTTCCTAATGAAAAAAAAAAAACAACCCAAACCAAAAAACAAACAACAAAAAAAAACCAAACAAAANACAAAAAAAACCAAACAAAAAACACACACCAAAAAACACCAAAAAAAAAAAAAACCAAAAAACCCAAAACAAAACAAAAAACCAACACAAAGGCATTCCCACATATCCACAGAGGTTTTTCCCCAAATGAGACATTCTGTCTTTCAGAGAGGAGCAGGATGCTCAGAGAGGTGCCAAGCATCCCTGATTACCTCTGCAGGGTGTCCAACCCCGGTGTCCTGAGCAGCTGCCCAGCCCTGATGAGCTGGACTCAACATACTGAGAAAGAAGGCAGATAGGGAAACAAAACCGGTCCTGAGCCACCTCCTAGCCCTGTGGCATGCAGGCCATGAACATCTTGAGGCCAGCACAGGCAGTCCTGGTGTCCCTGGGGTGGTTGAAGCACCTCTAGGTATGGAAGGGGCTGTGCATAACAAGGCTACGGAGCCTCCCCAGAATCTGGATTTACCTATCTCACATACAGGAATTGGTTGGGAAACTGGTAAAACTGCTGCCTTCTAGGTAGCTGATCCAACACCTCCTGCTCTCCTGCTAGCATCTTGTATTTCCATTCCGGACTGAATTTTTCTAACTGCTGCTTCAGCCTTCAGATCTTGTTGCTCCTCTGTGAGACAGAGACTGCTGAACTGTCAGGAACATTTCTGGCTGAGGTTGGAGCATCCCCCAATCTTCTTTCCAGCAAACTGAGCAGTTGTACCATTCTAGTCTCGTACCAGAGCTTGTTTTCTGGTGCCTGGATAGTATATACAGCTTTCCTTTCCTGAACTTTGGTGACCTTTTTAATTCTGGTCACCCAAGTTGCCAATAACATCCACAGTAATCATTTCAACACGAAAAGTCAAGGTGCTCCCCTGCTTTTGTTTGATGTTCTCCTCTTATATATTCAAGAAAGATGTTGGAGGCTTTCAGCATGCTCTTGAAACGAGAGCTCATGTGGAGTCAGTTACCTGCAATCACTCCTGAGCCTTCTTCTGTCACAGCTTTCCAAGCCCCATCGTGGAGATAAAGGGTGCAGTCTTTGTTCCCAGCTGCCTTCACTTGCATGCATCCATATTAAAATGCATTTAGTTGGATTATGGCCATTTTACCAGGCAATTTAGAAGATACTAGGGCAGCAACACAGCCTGCTCATTATTAACATCCCTACCAGTCACGGCATTACCTGCAGACTTCACCATCACAGCTTTTTGATGGTCAGGTTGACCACTGGATAAGAAAACATACACACTGTTGCAAGAGGAACAGATTCCCTCAGGAGACCTCAGTAAGGACACCTCCATCCTCTGAAGTCTCCCCAGTAGCCACCACATGGTGAGATCTGAGACAGGTTTTAGTGCATCTAGTGTGTGCTCTGATAATTCCTTCTGTAGCATGGATTTTTGTATTCAAAACGTCATATAATAATAGGGAAAATGCTTTGGGAAATTCTGGTTTGCTATAATGGTACACTTGCCTTTATCAATCACACCTATAAGGCTGCCCAAAAAAAGACGCCATAAAAAGACATGAACTAACCAGTTGATGTGCAGGTCTCTGGGCTGTGCCTTTACATTTTTCTAAACACTGGAACTACACTGACATTTCTGTAGTTTTTTGGAATTTGACCATTTTTCTAGGATTTGTTAAACCGCGCTGTTGGC
This sequence comes from Pardalotus punctatus, assembly GCA_013400915.1. NCBI lineage: Eukaryota > Metazoa > Chordata > Aves > Passeriformes > Pardalotidae > Pardalotus > Pardalotus punctatus. The sequence goes on from VZTX01013592.1 coordinate 412,135, forward strand.
TTGAGCTAGTTCCTTCTAGACTCTTGAGCATCAGCTGTCTGGATGATCTGCAAATGCTGAATTCGAGGAGATCATGCCTCACATCCCCCATTGTTACAGATGGCAGGATTTATATTCCATCCACAGTATCATCTGGAGATGAATATATCCTCCTGCTTCATTCCAAATACAGAACAGAAATATCTACTAAACATTTCTGCCTTTCTGCACCAGTCACCATCTGGCACGAGCAGGGAAGAAGCAGTGCTCAGAGCCAAGCTCCAGCGGTCCCGCCGGGAGGCTCGTGCCATGCACATGCCTCACACACCCCTGTGTGCTGGGGAGCCTTGGGGCACCCCACAGCCCACAGCCCACAGCCCACAGCCCACAGCCCACAGCCAGGGCTCTCCCCTGCCTCCCCCTGTGCTCACGAGCCTGGCTCCCTGCTGAACCTTGCTGCTGGCAGCCTGCAGGGGCAGATCCCCGGCCCTTGCCCTCTGTCTCAAGGCCAAGCCGGCAGTCTGGCTCCAGTGAAATTCCCCATCTGACCCTGGGCTGAAGAGGCCATTACCATGTAAATCACCGAGCCTGGAAGGCAGAGAATGCGGAGCAGCCTTGATGGAGAGGGATGAGATAAGGGGGCTTTTATTGAAATTCAGAAATCTTTTATTCTTTTCCCACCAGACACTCAAACTGGAGCTGAAAGCCAAACTTGGGCTTGTAGGAGACTTGTTAGAGGAAAACACTGTGAAACATGCAAACAGTGCTTTGGATGTGTGGCTTAGAGTGGAAGTCACCTCCTGTGCCACTACAAGCCACCCCCCTCCTCTAGTCCCCGTGGTGGCCTGGAGTGGCACCCCCATGTTGCCCCACCAGCTGGGCTTGGTGGCGCTTTCCTGGCTCTCTCTGGTCCCTCCTGGCTGCAGCATCAAGGGCGCAGAGCAGGCAGCCCCACAGCCCTGTAAACCACACATTCAGAGAACACCAGAGTCCCAAGGCTGGTGTGAGATTGCAGGGAAGAGATTCCCAGCCTCTCCCTTGATCTTTTTTTTTTTTTAAACATCAGTGTTCTTTATTTACTCCTTATTGCATATGGCAAAGCCAGGAGGAGAGAAGAAGAGAAAAAAGGCACAAGTCTGCAGGGGAGAAAAGAGAGGCGTTATTGTGAATGTGTGTTGTCCCTGGCTGGTGGCACAGCGATTCTGTGGGATGTGGGATTCCCTGCTCCAAGGGCTGCCTTGCTGCTGTGTCAGTCAGTGGGGGCTGCTGCAGGAAAGGCTGTGGTTGGGGTGGAGAATGACTTCTGGCAGCAGTCAGTGCACAGAGCGGCGGTGCTGCCTTGGCCTGGCTGCATCCCCTCAGCAGCAGCACGGACTCCGTTAATAATTAAGCAGGTGCGGAGACAGGCGTCCCGCGTGTAATGGCATCGCAGACATCTGACACTCCTAATGGCCTCCTCGCTCTGCCTCCCGCAGCAGGGCTGCCAGCTGATCCTGCCGCTGCTCCTCAAGGTCATCCCTGTGGTGCCATGCCCTCCCCAGGGCTGTGCCAGAGCCCCTGCTGCCTCCCGGCGCTGTGCAGGGTCACAGCTTCACCCCTGCGATGGCTCTTGAGGAGGCATTTTCTCTACAGCTCCCGGTGCCTGCAGGAGGGCATGGGCAAACCAAGCTGGGGTCCGTCAACCAACCACACTGCTAGGGGTTTCTGGCAAGGAGCCATCCTACCTTTCATCCAAATTCATTTTTCCAGCGAGGAGAAACCCTCTGGCATAGGCTGGTGGTCCCTGTGCTGGGGCTGTGATGTGCCACATCAGCACTGACTGCACGTGCTGGCTTTGCAGGCGCACACCTGGGGGATGCGTCCATGTGGCTCCTTGAGTGCTCTCAAGCTGCCAGAACGGGTCTGAGGCTGGGTGTAACGCCGGGCTCAGCAGGGCATGGGGAGGCTGAAAACAAGCCCATGGGGTGAGCTGGCTCAAGCACCGCTGAGGACACTGGGGCACACAGCGCTGTCCCCCCGTGCCAGAGAGAAACCTCTGCAGTGGTGTCAACACCAGCCCTGGCCCTTACAAAAGGGACTGCTGGAGGCACCAAACTTCGGGGGGCCCCTCTGAAGAGACCACCCTGCTGTGATAAGGCATCAAAGTCCCTGGAAAATGAAGGTAAAGGTTCAGGTAGGGGATTAGCAGGTGGGATTAAAGGCTCAGCGGCTCTTGAGGTGGATGTGAATCACATTCTAAAGCAGCCCACCACAGTTCTGCAGTGAGGAATTGCTCTTTGTCTGGCTTAATTACATCTTATAGCAATTCCTTGCTTGCTGTCTGTGCTCACCTTTCCCGGGGCTCACAGTGAGGGTGTCCTGTGCATCCCTGAAGGCAGCTTGGCCATCACCGTGTTTGGGGCTGACACACGGTGAGGGTAAAGGGGCCAGTGGCAGAGCTGCCACCAAAAAATCACTTGGAAATGTGGAGAAATGCTTTTCATCCATCAAATTTCAGTCCCCAGGGAAGAGATTTCATTTGAAGCACCATTTGATTTTAAAGAATCAGAATCAGCTGCCACCAGTGACTCCCACCTTTTCCAAAGGCAAACCTGAGAGCTGGTGGTGCCACCAGGCTGTCCCTCTGCACCTGAGCACCCAGACCCCTCCAACATCAATGCTGACTGCTGAAAAATTGATGTCTGATGTGCCCAGCAATTCTTTGAGACCTCATAGGTTTTGTGAGCATCACTGGCACTGCAAAGAGGAGCCCACAGGGACATAGGCGTCTCCTATCCAAAAGGAATCGAAAGCCCTGCGTTGTCTGTGAATGCTGAGATTATTTTTCCACTGTGTGCAGCATTTTCCTTCATCTGACTGTATTTCACCCCCTCAACTATGAGTTTGGTGGCCCAGGTGTGGCCCCCAGGGACCACGCTGGCTGGGGACACTGCAGGGCTCCAGGGGATGTCATGCCAGGTGCGGAGGGGACTCAGAGGGGATGCAGAGGCGAGTGGGACAGGCACTCTCCTGCGCAGGGTTGCCATATCAACAGGTTCTCTGGGAGCCTCTCACTGCAGATGCAGCATTCTGGGATGCTGTGATGTGAGCTCGAGCACTGCTGGCTTCTGTGGCCCCGCATCCCTTCAGGTGCCCTCTCCTCTCATCTTCCTGGGGGCTCTGCCAGGTATGTCCCCAGGTGCATTTTTCTTCTCCCAGTGCTGCCGGCATCCCTGCCTGCATCCCTCCCTGCCGAGCAATGGCTCCTGGTCATGATCACAAGGCAGCAGCTGCAGCAGCTGCAGCTGATGCTGAAGGGGACAGGAGGGACACTGAGCCCACAGACAAGTGAGGAAGGAGGCAGTAGGGACCAGTGTCTCCTCCCAACACCCCGCAGCATCCCCCACAGGGATGCCCCCCCAACCCACAAAATGCAGAAAGGGAGCAAATAGAAGCTGCATTTACTGATTTCAGAGGGAGAAGGAGAGTTTTTGTCTGACGTCAGCCAAAGCACCAGGCAGCAATGCTGAGTGCCCTATATTGGGGTGCCCTGAAATCCCCTGATCCTCTTCCAAGGCCTCTGTTACCTCAGCATGGCTGCTCTCCAGCTGCCAGAATCGGTGAGAAATGCTGAAATCAGTGAGAAATGCTCTTTGACTGTGAATGGCAGAGATTTTTCATCTGGCAAAACCAGTCTGAGCAGGAGGCTGAGGCTGCAAGAGCAGGGGGGAACCACCACCACTCTTCATTGGGGCTCCTGGAGGGATAGGGTGACAGTGTGGGGTGGCCTGGAAAACTCCCGGGGAGCCAGGGAAGTGTCTGGCAGAGGGGAAGGAGACAAACAGGCATACGGGGTGAATGAAAATGGGGGGCTGCAGGACAGCAAGAGGTGGAGGTTTCCCTGCAGATCGAGGCCCCCCACAGTTGATGCAGGAGGCAGAGAGGAGGAATTTGCTCTGGAGGCATTTGCTACTTCAGATAGCTGGGATGCCGGAGCTGGGAGGGTGTTTACATTCCCTCCCTTATCTGCACATAGGCACTGTGGGGCCCCTTTCCTGCTGAACAGGTTCTCCCCGGCGGGGGAGAAGCAGGAGCTCGGCGCCAGCGCTGACCCTGCACGGTCCTTGGTTGCCAGCGGGGACAGGGGGTGGGATGGGGCAGCCATGCGCCAAAGCCCTGCTGAACTTCTGTCTGCATGGGGTGGGAGGGTGGGCTGGACACCCCCCAGAGCCCACCCCGCCTCTCCTGCTGCGTATGCACCCCCCTGGACAGCACGTGGGGTGTGTGTGACTCAGAGTCACCCATCATGTTCCTGCTTGTGTGGCTTTGCCTGTCAGGGTGTAAATCCCCTTTACTCCTTGCACCTGGGAACAGCACATGTGAAAGAGGCCCATGGAGGAGCTGAGGCTCGTGGCATTCCTAAATGTGTCCCCCTCACCGTTGTGCCAGGGGCAGACAGAGGTGTGCCCTGAGCCCAGGGGCCTGTGGCTCTGCTCCAGGGGTGGCCACGGCCAGCAGCTCTGGGTGCCAAAACTCTCCCACCCTGCCAGGGCAGAAGATGATTCCAGGGACAAGACAGCCCTGCTGGCAGCATGCCATTGCCAGCCTGTCTGCTCTCTAAACTGAACCCTGACCATCTCCCCAGGAAATTCCCTGCCCTGGGAGCGTGTCCTGCTGGCAGCCCAGGAGCTGGGAGAAGCTGGATGCTGCTGCTGCTGCTGCTGCTGCTGCCTGTGCCTGGGGCAGCCCCAAGTGCCAGCACAGCTGGGCAGGCAAGGCAGGGAGAGCTACAGCTCAGCACTGCCGTGACCTGCCTGCCCACACTGCACCTCCCACAGCCCACAGCCTCAAACCCTCCCAGAGCTCCCACATCTGTCTCTCAGAGTGCTTCTCCTTCTCCCCAGGCACCCCATGGATATATTAAGTGACACAGGGCTGTGGCAGAGCCTGCAAGCCCCCGCAGCTGCCCTGTGCTGGGATGGCAACTGCCCGTTTATTCCTCCTCTGTTTTCTCTCTTGTGGTGAGCCTTTGATCCATGGCAATACTTTGCCTCTCACTCCACGACAACTTAATTTCTATAGTAACCTCCTGTGCTGGATCTTGTCGAAAGGCCTTTTGAAAATCTGAATAAACTGTCAAGTGGTTTTTCCTCTGCTCACTCTTTTCTGAAGTATTAGAAGAACTCTAGTACAAGAAATGAGGCTGGATAGTCCTGGTTCAAGCCAAACACATCGCAATCATCCAGCCACTCAGGTTTTGATAATTGTCTCTTCCAATTTGCCAAACACAGAGGATTTTTCTTTGCAATTGCTGCCATGGCACCAGCAAGGCCACCCCTGCCATCGTGGTCCCTGGGAACAACCTGGGGACATAAGAGTCCCAAGTCTGCCCTGGGCCAGCAGTGAGGGGGTTTGCCACAAACCACTTCAGCTTGTTACAAAATTTTAATTAATCTATGAAAATTTCCTATCTGCAAATAATTCAGTCCTTATGAAATTCCAATAAAACCATTTATCACAGCTGGCAATTTGATGCTGGCAGTGGAGCTCTTGGACGCTTGGGGAGTAATTGATAGCCTAATATAATTTTAAATTAGGGTTTGTGTTATTAATTTCAGCCTTCTGAAAACACCTCTTTGTTTGGAGTAAACCCCACTTCTCCTGTGACACTGCAGGCAGCGGGCACACACCCAGGGCTGCCCTTGGGAGCAGCCCTGCCTGCCTGCAACGGGGCCAGGGACAGCCAGCACCCCGTGCAGGCTGTGACACCAGCAGCAGGGCTGGCTGCTGACATGGCTGTGCATCCCTTGGGAGCAGGGGTGGCTCCCGAGGCCTGGGAAGGAGCAGCGGAGCTGAGAGCAGAGTCCCCCACAGTGGGGGCTGAGCACGACCCGCCTGCCCCAGCTCACCACTTCTGCAGTTAAATACTCGGATCGAATAATTTACACTTACGCATCCATCACCTTTCAGGGACGTGGGATCCTTCTCCCCCTGCTGAGTAACGTTCCTGCGTGTTGTTAAACAGCTATTACACCCTGTTGCGGGGTGACCGAGTTTTGGAGGTGGGAGAAGGAAAATGATCCCTGTACTTACGTGGTCTCAATTCTGTAACATGCTCAAAAGCTTGAAAAAGATACTGAGTAATGAATAGGTAATGTCAGCCGAAATGTGGCAGTCTCACCATCCCTCCACTACAGCGCCCACCAGCAATCCCAGTGACAACAGGAGCAGCAAGGGACAGACCCCACCCCAGGGGGATGTCATGGGAAGCCTGTGGGCCCCCAGTGCTGCACTGGGGCTGTCTGTCCGGGCCAGGACTTCCACCACAGAGTCCCAAGCTAGGAAGGGGCTGTTGGTGACATGCCAGGGCACCTGGGAAGGGTTGGGGACAGCAAGACAAGGCAAGATGCACAGTGAGAGCACGTTTGATGTGATTCGTTAGTTAATGGGCACACCGGGCCTTGAAAGTGCAAAGCACGTAAGAGGTGCAAAGGATTTCATGTTTTAAATTATTTATCCATTTTTTTTTCTCTCTTGTTCTAACTCGATGCTGTGAGGAGCAGCCCATGCATGGCCAGCTGGGAGCAGTGTGGCCATGCCCGAGCCTAGCAGGAGGGAAACTAATGCAGGACTGGGTTTCTGCTGCTGCTGCCCAGCCCTGGGATTAGTGCTGGGAGCCAGACCCATGGGGCAGGGGCCATGAGTGGGGCAGTATAGCCAGCATACACTCACCCCTGGCCAGGAATCACCGGGGACCATGTGGGGCCACTGCCCCCAAGGGGCAGCTCTGGGGACCATGGGGTATCATAACAGGGTTCCCATAAACAACCCCTGTCCTCCCCATCTCTGCCCCTGAGCACACAGAGTGCAGCTGCTTAACCCTTTCTTGGGGACCATCAGGACACTGAGCCAGAGGCATAATTGAGCAGGGGAGCGATTATCACGTTAAAAATCTGGACACAACCCCGTAACAAGATTTGCAATTTGTACCAGGCAGGCAGGCAGGCTGCAGGGTACTTTCCCTATTAGGGGCCACATGCTGTTAGCAATCACATTAGTGGGGCTGGGATTTAGCATCAGGAAATCAAAGTGGTCCCTGCAGACCCCAGCCTATTGCCAAACGAGCAGGGCAGCCAAGGGGCAGGGAGGGGCTGCTCATCCCTGCAGCTCCCTGCTCACAGCTGGACTGAGCTATGCTGAGGTCCTCCTTGCTCCTGGCCAGCTCTGGGAGCCACAGGGTCCTCCCACTTTGTCACCTGGTGGCGGAGCCCCCTTGGATGTCAGAACACAGTTTGCTCTTCTCCCAGCCATGCTGAAGCCCCAGCGGAGCCCCAGCCCTTGTGAGCACACTGCTCTCATTCACTGTTTTATTCTTCAGATCTATTGGTTAAACAGATTTTAATCCACGCAGTCTGCAGCTATTGATACCATGCCGTGCTAATTTGTTAGCCGGCTGTCAAGTAAATGAAGTGAAATGCCAAATATTAAATGAAATGTATTGTGTGAAACGGGCCAGTGCCGAGTTCCTCATTTCCCACGTGGCATTCTGCTCCCACACAGGGCTCAGGGAGATTTATAGGTCTCATGGGCCTGGGCTCTGAGCAATGGCTGCTCTTGGGGTGTACATTGGCATGTGGGATACCTGCAGGGTTCCCCTGGCCCCATGGCTTTGGAGGGACCAGGAGCTGTCCTAATCTGCACAAGAGTTGGACACTTAGCTGTCCACAGCCAGGCCCTGGGGTCTCACCCCTCTGTCCTCAGTGGGGAGGATTTCACTGCTGCAGCCCAGCACCCACGACACCCCCAGCTCACTGGGTGCCCTCTCTGCCCCTCAGTGTGTGGCCTGAGGGGTCCTGCCAGCCCCCAAGGGATGGTGGAGGATGCTCTATGCTGGGCGAGCTGTGTGAGTGTGAGGGGGCACCTGCTCCCTGAGTGCTGCGCCTGGGAGATAATTTATTTGGTGAGTTATGACTTTGTTTTCCCCTGTGTAAATATCTGGGAAGCACAGCTAATGTTCTGTGCACAGCTCAGGCAATTCCAGCCCTCAGCGCAGCTCTGCACCCCCAGCCCCCTCATGGAGCCCAGCCGTGCCCCTGCCCCATGCCATGGGAGAAAATCCCATTAAACCACCACGGTGAAACACAGCCAGCACTGCCCACAGCCCTCAGCAGCCCCACTCCGGGCCCTTGGGACTGGATGTGCTCTTGGGGCAGCCCCACATGGGCCAGCTGTGCTTCCAGCTGTGCCCTGGGTGGTGTTTACAGCTATTCCAGGGGTTGCAGATGTGCAGAAGTGATTTTTCAGCTGTGCCTGGGGATGCCTCTCCAGCTGCGCAGGGGTGGGAGGGGGCTTCAGCTGAGCAGGGCTGTCTTTTCCAGCTGAAGCAAGGAGAGCTCAAGCTGCCCCCAAAAACGTGGGGGAAGAGCCCCATAGCCCCACATAAAGCAGGAAAACCCCAGACCAGTATCCTGCAGACGGGAGCGGGGCTGATTCTCCGGTCCCAAGGGTTGATTCTCCGGTCCCCGGGGCCGCTCATTCCACTAGGAAGGGCAGGTGCCTGGGCTGTGGAGCCTGGGCAGCAGCTGTGTCTCCCGGGCCCCAGCCCCTCAACGACAGGCAGCCCCCGAATCAGCTTCATTAAGAACCATTGATCTGTTTCCTGCTTAATATATTTTTCATTTCCAAATGTTTTTTTCCAGGCTCCACAGCGTTTGCAGCTTGTACCAATTAAGGCAGCAGCACAGAATGAGTGCTGCAGCCCATTAATTAAACTTACAGGGGGAGATTAAGTGCCCACTCCATTCTCCCTGGCAGCTCTCTCTGAGCAACAGGCGTGCTGGGGACGGGGGCAAGGCTGAACACTCACGTGCTGGTCACCTGCCCTCTGTCCCTCCCTACCTGCCATGTTCCCAGCTGTTCCCAGTGAAGCCCCGTGGCTCCTGCCCTCACTGCAGAGCAAGGGGAGCTGGGCCAGGGGGTCCCTGGCTCCCACATCCCTGCACTGAGCCAGCGTGGGCACAGCTCTGCCCCACACTCACAGATGTGGTCAGGGACCAGCTGTGGGTTTGCTCGGGTGGGTCTCAGGCTCGTGGCAGCCCTTTGCACCCTGTCACGGGCAGAAGGTGTCCGTGCTGCGCTGTTCCCTCCTGCAGGAACACACTGGCGGGGAACCAGAGCTCCAGGCGCCGGCACCAACACCGTGGAGCAGCAAACGGTGCTTGTGCTGTCATATACTGTTGCCATGGAAATGATCACACTGTCACATGCTGACATCCTCCCACCCAGGGCACCTGGGCAGCCCCTCTGGCACTCACTTTGACGCTGATGGTGCCAGTGGGCAGGTGACCCACAGCCTGCAGCAGTGGTAATGTGGAATGTGGTAAAAACTGCGGGCGCAGCAGGGGCAGGTCTACGGGTGCAGGTAGATCGCCCCATTGCAGAGGAGTCTTGTTGATGGGTCCTCCAGATATTAATTTAGACAAAAGAGGGGAAAATGGAGCCATGCCTAAAACCTGCAACATGGCCCAAACCCCGTGTTGGAGGCAGAACCACTTTCCCCTGGACCCGGAGGGCAAAGAAAAAGGGATGGTGCAAAAAGCAAAGAGCAAGTGCGGAGATGCTGAAATCAGTGAAACAGTGGAGGGTTCATCTGGGGTCATGTCAAAGAGCCCGGAGGGGACCCACTGTGTGCCCCACATCAGCCCAGTACGACAGACTCATTGCCTCTTTGGGCAGGAGCAGAGCCTGGCAGGCACAGACAGCACCACCAGCAGAGCACCATGGATTTCTCTTCAGCATTTCACTTATTGCCACATGACATTTTGATTAAAAACTTGTTTTATGAGGAATTAAGAGGACACAGTAGATGGATTAAAAACCTGCTCATGGACAGATTCCCTACCTGTTCTTGTTAATGGGGAAACATCAGAGAAAGGCTGTGCCAAGGCGAAGCCCTGGGGACTGAAATTATTTGCTGTTTGCAGCAACAGGTAACGTGAGGTTGCGAAAACTTCCCTGGTGTGAGGAAGACTTGAGAAATGATAGTGAGGAAGAAGATGGTTTGCTGCAGCATTGCAGCCTGAGGTGCCAAGGGCAGCACAGCAGAGCAAGCTGCAACATGAGGTGACACGGTGTTTAGGTATAGGTTTAAGGAGAAAAAGGGTGTCCTCCTTCCTGAAATATGTTTTAACACAGCTCTGCAGGCAGGGCACGTTAACCTCCAAGTTTTCTATTTGTGTGGGTTTTTTGCCTTCCTGCAAGCAGTTGGTTCTGTGGGAAACCAGTCCCCATCCCTGCTTTGGGACACCCAGTGTGGCCATGGGCCCTCCACTCACCTGACACCACTGTGAACACAGGGCAAGGGCAGGATGCATAGACCTGCTGGGGGTTAGCAGGGCTGAGAAAACCTGCAGCTGGTGGTGGGCTTGGAGCAGGTGACAGGGAATAAACCCAGCCTTGCTGGAGGCTGAGTCCCTCCTGCCAATGGACTGCAGGGAGCTGCGTTGTGTGAAGCAGGGGGAAGGCAGGATGCTGCCTGCTGGTCCCCGTGAGCTCAGCCCCCTGTCCAGCTTGGGGCACCCACCAACTCTGTCCCCAGCAGCAAGGCTGGAAATGCCACGTGAGGCTGTGCGGTGTGGTTGGGGTGTGCCAGGGCAGGACCAGCATCCCCTGCCTACACTGACACAGGCACTGGCACGGTGGCACCCGCAGCATCACTTGGTGTTTCCCTGCCTCATTGCTTTCGATTTAGCAGTTGCTACAGAAACTAAAAGTTGCAGTTTGGGGAGCATCTGCATTTTAATTAGTAATTACCAGCAGTGCTGCTCCAGCCCAGCTGTTGCCTGCAAGGTCCCTGCTGCCACTCGGGGCTGCCCTGCTGGGGTAGCCGGGGATGCCCTCAGCCTGCCTGCCCTGCTCTCCTCCCCGTGCCAACGGGCAAGCAGCGGGTTTGGCACTGATGGTCCCCAGCCAGGGAGGGTGACCTGCTGAGCAGGGCTCTGTGCAAACACATGGGGGTCCCAGTGTCCCAGCTGCAGCCCCGAGGGAGGAGACCATCTCTGTGGCATCTGCGGCCACAGCTGTCTTGGTTATGCTGCAGCAGCTCCCTCTGCTAATGCCTGCACTTGTCCCTGTCCCTCCACCTGATTAATTCCTCATGTGCCTCCATAAATGCTGCCGTGATGCCCAGGCCAGGGAGATATGCATATCCCCTCTGCCTGAGAAGAGCAGCTTGCCCAAGAGAGAGCCTGAGGGAGCATCCCTGGGCACCACGATCACCTTCTTTTCTCCCCTCCGGGGTGATGCCTGCCATCCCCATGCCAGCCCTGCACCCCATCCCGGGTCCCCTCCTGCAATTCCTGGCCCGTGGCTCCAGGACCTGTGAGGTGGGTGCAGGGCCCAAGGGCAGGATCCCCCTGCAGAGCTCTGTTCCTGGTTCCTTCCATCCCCTCCCCAGCTCCCTGGGCCAGTGGTTCATTTTAACAAGGCTTTTAGGCTTAAGTGCTGCTTGACGTGACTGGGAGAAATTGATATTTTGAGAATGAGCTTGTGAGGGGCCATGAATAATTCACGCTGGGGCGGTTCCGTTCCCATAAACAGGCTGCTAAAAAAGCCAAACCCAGCGCTTAACAGGGAAACCAATTCCCATCCTCCAAAGCCCCAGACCCCAGCTCAGCCTCTGCTGAATCTTTCGTCTCCAGAAAGGGGTTCCTACGTGGCAGTGGAAGGGTGGGCAGCTGGCCCTTGTGTCCTTTCCGGAATATCCCAGGATGGTACCTGCTCCTCGTGCCAGGATGAGCAGCACAGCCCTGGGGAACCCTGCAGGAGTCACTGGTGGCAGTGGCACTGAGGCCATGTGGGCCAGCGGTCAGCAGTGTGTCAGCAGCCCCGTGGGCCTGGTTTGACCCCTTAATTTCATTAGGTCCCTTGTTAAGGGCTACCTGTGGGGCTGAGGACACTCAGCCCCCACTGCAATGAGGACAAGCAGGGGAAGCCTGTCACACCCAGGGCGGCTCTGGGAACAGCATAGGGACACCTCCAACCCCCAGGGCAGGCAGCAGGGCACACAACCTGAGGGCACAGGGCAAGGGCACAGGACAAGGAGCTGAGGAAAGAAACTGGGCTCAGGCCTCCTGCAAGCGTCCAACTGTCCAGCTCAGGATGTCCCCATGGAGACCTCCAGGAGCTGGAGGGCATAGGCTCTCTCTCTGAGCACACTGTGAGGATGAGCCCACAGGAGGGCACAGCACTGCCAGGCTGGAGCACAGCATTGGCGTAGGAATGATGGGTTTGGACTGGCCATGGAAGAATTTGGGCTGGCAATTAGAAGCAGGGTCCTCACTAACAGGGCAGCCAGCCCCAGTGTAACCCCAAGATGGGACAGTCCAGGACATGAGCTTAAGCTGGGCTGGAGAGAGAGCCAAGGGAGGAAGAAAGGGAGGGAGGAATGTGTGGATGTAAGGATGGATGGATGGATGGACGGAAGCAACAAGATTGCAGCAGCTGAGCATGGAGCCATTCCCAGCTCCACATGCCCTTCCTTCTGGGTGTGCCCACCCCATGCCAACAAGACTCTGGCATCCAGCTGCCAAGACCTCCGTCCCCTGCACCATGGCTGGGGGACCTCTATGTGACCCAGGAATGTCATCTGCCTGTCTCAGTGCTGCTATAGGGATGCTGGGACCCACTTCCCCACCCAGAGGGGACAGGACAGGATCACTTGCTGCTCCCATCCCTTGTATGCCTCCATTGGGAAGTGCCTCCATGGTCCCACTCTGAGCAGGGAGCTGGTAAGCCCTGGTGTGCCAGAGCCACAGCGTGGTGACAGCAGTGTTTGTTTGCTGCCACTGAGGATCCCTCTGTGTCTGGCTGCTCATTACTGGACACCCTCCAAGTGACAGGGCCGGATGACACTAATCTGGCTGGTTTCACAGCAAGAGCCCATGTTGGCGAAGGGCTCAATGCCTGCCCCACAGTAGCTCCGCCAGGGAACTGGAGGCTGCCCTGGTTTTCACAGGGATCCTGGAACACGCCGGGGAGGAGGGATCCAGGAAGGTGAACATGGGACCAGAGCCAAGCTATCACGACAGTGACCAGGAGCACTGAAAGCTACCTGGAATGAGCTCTGGAAAAGAGTTTCCCCTGCTCTCCAGACTGCAGGAAAGGTGGACACCATGCAGCCCAGCTGTCCCCCATCCCTGGGTTACAAACCAGCTGTACAGGATTCCTTGGCAGTGCTGCCATTCTCACAGGTGCTGGTCCTGTCTCCTGTCCAGCTGAGACCCCCAGTGACCAGGATGCTTGAGGGGAGCAATGGCGCACAACAGAGGAACTGCAGCAGCACCGGGGCCTGGGAATGCTCAGCAAGAGGTGAGGGGGACAGCTTGGGCATCTGTCTCCTCCACAAGCACCCGCGGCTGGGGCTGCACCAGAGCTTTGCAGTCTCTCCACCATCCCATGTGGGCTGGCAGGAGTTTGGCAGGGACTCAGCCTCCCTCAGGCTGCATATGTGGTGAGGGGGCAGAGAAAACCCCCGGTCCTCCAGCAATATCCCGCGCCCTGGGGACAAGGACCCCCGAAGGCACCGAGAGCTGAGTCGGGAGCCCAGGGGATGGCCCAGCATCCCGTCCCCAGGGAGCGCGGTGGGAACCTCCGCCGGCGCCTCGGCGCGGAGCCGTGCGGCGATTAGCGAGGAAGAGCCCTGCAGCCCTGCCGCTGCGCGGGGAGAATTAGCAGTAATAAGTCATGATCATCCCCTGATGACGAGCACTTAATGTGTGCCGGTTCTGCTATCAAAGTGCCTCTTAAACCCCAATCGCCCTGTCGATAGCGATGGCAGCGGCTGATGGATCCCCAGTCGCCCGGCCGCCCGGCCAGGTCGCTCCCGGCATGCCACAGGAAGGAGCATCGATTTCCCACAACTGCAAAGAGGCAAATATTTGAAAAGTGATAAATAAGGGGAGCTGCCGTCTCTGCTGCGCACGTCAGCGCCCGGGATTAAGGCAACGAGGTGAGACTGCCCAATTAAATCCCAATGAAAATAGCCGCAAATTCAATTTTTCCTTTTGCCCATATCCATCCCAAGGGTTGAGGGGGGCGAGGGGGGGCTGATAACACGGGGTTCATCGATTGGCACTGCTGGGAAGAAATCTCTCTGAATTCAATTAGTTGGGAAAACACAAGGGGCATCGCGGGGAGCAGTGCCGTGACTGTGCCTTCATCATACCCCAGGGGACGGAGCACCAAGCTCCTGATGCAAATCACTAGAGGGCCACTGGACACAGTGGTGACAGCACCCATGGGTGCCCACACTCGGTTCCAAACCCTTGGGGGTCACCCCAGGTCTGGCACTCCACCAGCATCTGCATGGCACGGTGGCAGCTGTGTGGAGGAATCAAACATCCTGCTCCCTCCCCCGCACTGATGGTGACCGACAGGGAACAGCTTGTGTAAAGCAAACTGTGCCCCTGAGCAGTGCCTGGCCAGCGCTGACCTGCACGGAGCAGAGCTGCCCCGGCAGGGACAAGGCTGTGGGTGCTCAGCACGTCCCAACAGGGTGGGGAGCTGGGATGCCAGGGCTCGGGGCTGCAGCTGATCCCCAGCCCCTTCTTCCAGAGCTCCAGCGCGGAGGGATGACCCTGCCGGGATGAACAGCCATTATGTCTCATCGCCTTGGAAACCAAGAGGCAGCTCTGAGGAGCCTCTCAATCTCCTTCTTCTCTTTCTAGCTGAGCCCTATGGGAAGAGGCTGGGGGGATTTGGGGATTTGGGGCTGGGGACAAACCCAGGCCGTGCCACTGGGTGCAGGCATGGGGGCTGCCTGTCCCTGCCAGCCACTGGACACCCTGCTATCTGCTACCTGCTGCCTTGCTCCATTTCTCCTCCCTGTGTGTGAGAGCTCCTGCAGTAAGGTACATGGTGATCAAATTAGCCTGAGTAATGGGGGAGTCTCACTTTGTCCCCACATTGGAGGCACAGGGGGAAAATGTGTATTCAAACCAGTCCCTGCCACTGCGGAAAAGAGACTTGTGGTGGTGGGTGAAGAAAAGTCTCCCCAGACCCAGAGCCATCAGCCTCACTGAGCTGTGGAGATTGGACTGCTGGGGCTGTGGGGAGCAGGCACCAGGGTCCTTGCAGGGGTGACAATGTCCTTACAGCCCCATTCCTCTGCCACCTTCCCCGGAGTGGCAGCCTGGGCTCACCCTGCACCAGCGGGGACAGGAGCCCAAAGGCTGCAGGGGAGGCTGGGGGTAACAGAATGAGAGCTGTTGGGACAGAGGGTCTCCCCAGTCTGCCAGCACAGCCCTCCTCTGTGGCACAACAAAATCCCTGCACAGCCAGTGGCCAGCAGCCTGATTCATCCTGGGTGAGCAGGGACCACTCTTCTGCTCTCCGCGAGTCCGGGGCCATTCTGATGGCAGGGATGGGGCGCTTGCCCAGACACGGATGGCAGGACAGGGCTGGGAGGCCCTGGGGCAGATGTGGGCTGCTCTGCCTTGGGAAAGGTGCTTTTGCCAGCTCCAAGCGCAGCTGGGACCGGCTCGGGGCTGCCCCATGCGCAGGCCGGGACAGGCTGAGCGCTGGGGCGAGGGGCAGCGGCGCGGCCGGAGAGCAGTGCCCTGCTCTGGCCTTTCCCTGTGCGACATCCGAGTGCTGTGGGGAGCAGGAGCACAGCCTGCTGGCTGCCGGCTGCACGGCCCGGCCCCCGACCGCAGCCTGCCTTCCGGCGGGAGCGGGACACACGCTGGGCATCCCTATAGCCCCAAAGAGAGCATCCCCACAGCCCCATGCAGGGAATCTCCACTGCCCGCCTGCTGCAGCCCTGCCAGAGCACCTGCGATGTCTGATGTGCTGAGTGCGTGCCCCCAGCACCACCCAGGCAGTGGGACATGCCAAACCCCCAACTAAATGTGAGTGAAGGGCTGGAGGGCCCAGCTGGCTGGGAGGAGAGGATGCCCTTGTAGAAAGAGTGACAGTGGCTCCATCCTGAGATTGCAGCAGGACCAGTGACACACAGTTGGGGCTTGCTAGCAGCAGTGGCACTGTGTGTGGGCATGGGGCCAGCATCGCCTCAGCTGTCAGGGAGCAGGGTCAGGGCAGGTCTCTGCCTCCCGCTGCCATTTGCCTCAAGCCCTATAGCACCACGGTGCCTGGTAGCCTTCCTCCTCCTCTTCCTTCCCCTCCCTGCAGCCCAGTGAATGTCACATGAGTTTGAACAGGAGTGGAAGTGGAGGGACAATGTTGTTGGAGACAGGCTTACCTGGCAGCGGGGTGAGGGGTCACAATGCACTGTGGAGCCTCCCCTGGAGCACTGGGGGTGGGTAGAAGGAGCCCAAGCAGGATCCATGACCGGGGCAGGTGGTGGCTGACGTGTGTCCCTGCTGCCTGTCCCCTCATACACACTTCTGCTGAGCCCACAGGAGCAGGGAGAGCCCCTCCAGCTGGGTTTCCCCCTCATGCCTCAAACGTCTGGGAGCAACTCTGCACCCCAAAGCTCCTGGGCCTTGGTCTGAGACTTGATATTCTGCCCACTCCCCTACACACATTGGCAATTAGAGCATAATTGTAATATTTGCATATTCATAACAGCTGAAATTAATCGCATTTGCATAATGGTAATGAAAGGGACTTCATTAATTACCTCTTTTTTCTGGGGATTTTGCATGTAAGTGGATTCCATTAGGCAGGTTGAGCTGTGGTGGGTGCAACGGTGGGATGGGAGCCGAGTCACTGAACTGGGGACGGAACCATGAGGAACGATGGCATCGCTGTCACCCTGCCTGCCCAAATTCACTGTGCCCCACTGCTGGGCTCAGCCGTGCTGCGGGGATTCCAACAGTGACTTCCTACCTGTACCCAAATCTGGCGGCTTCCTTTTGTTCTGCTGACTCCACATTTGCCTCAGGCACCCTGCTACGAACGAGGGGTTGCAGGTGGGAGCAGGGATGGGCACCACGGTCTGTGAAGACAGAGTCTCCCCTGCAGGCACTGCAGGGATGGCATCCTGCTCCATGTGCTCAGCTGGGGCGACTGCTGTCACCAGCCCCTGTGCCTGGGGTCTCCTGCGTGTGAGGAGTGCTGGACGGCTGCTCACAGTAGTCAGGAGACCCCTCTCCTGCCCCAGAGTGATGCCCAGGGAGAGCTGGGCAGTGGGGCCAGCCGGTGTGAGCAGATGGCTCCCGCTGCATCACCTGTCACTGCAGGGCCCTTCCCGAGAGATGCACCGGCTTGTAGCCCCGCAGCACAGCCCCAGCCTGCCCTGTGCCCGGCCAGCACGGCTCCCTCGGGGCAGGGATGGAGGGGTGGGCAGGGGGGCAGGGTTTTGCCGGCATAGCCACGCCAGAGCCAGGCAGGAGCGACAACCCCGCCCAGGGAGCTCTGGCGACCGCAAGCAGTGGCCCCCGGGTGGCGGTCCATCCCTGAAGAATGACCACCTTCCTCTGCTCCCCAGCCCACCTGCGTGTGCATGGCCAGTTCAGCTCCGTGTGTGCTGGTGCCAACAGCGGCTGCAATAATAAACACGCACCAGGTTTGGGGGAACCGGCTCCGAATTGGTGCTGGGAAGCCACAGGTTTCGGTTCGGGCCCCGCCATGTGCTGCGTGTGGGCAGCCCCGCTCTGCTCCGGGAGTCCGGTCCAGCCGCAGGGCACCTCTGCTCAGCTCCGGGTGGGGAGAGGCTTTCCCGGGAGACGGAGCTCGTTGACTTCTTATTGATGGCTCTTTCCCTCCTGCACGTCTGGGGAAGAGACCTGCGGAATAAATCAGTGCAAGAGACAGATTATGGCAGCTAAAGACTCCAAATGAGATGATAATTGCCGTGGTAATGACAACGAAGACCTGATGCCGCCGATAAGGAAACATCTCTTCTGCTCTTGCCTGGTGCCCGAACAGGGGTTTGGCACAGGCGCATGGCTGAGGCTGTCCCCAGGGACACCAGGGCCAGGCAGCGCTGCCCTCCCTGTGCCCAGGGCAGGGCTCGGTGCCCACGGTGGGACCGGTCGGTGCTGGTCCCCACAGGGGCGGGGATGGGGGTGCTGGGGCCAGGCGAGGGGCCCGAGGTGGGCAGCCCTGGCGGGGCTGTTTGTCTGCTTCTCCCGCCGGCTGCGTGTCAGCTCTAATTAGGCAAACTTCTGTATTCATTGCGAGCCCAGCCAGCGGAGAATTCCACAATTGAATTTTAATGCCCTAAAAACACATTACAATCAGCCTGATTAATTAAGAGATGGCCTAACATGGTGACCGGGCTGCAGCGGGCTGTGCTGGGGAGGGGGGCCAAAAGGACCGGCTCCTGCGCCCCACGGCGTGGGGCATGGGGCTCAGTGTGCTGCGGCTGGCATGGCTGGGGCTGGTCACTGAGCCCCGTGGGGCTCCGGGAGGGGTCAGAGCCAGGGGCTGGCTGTGCCCTGGAGATGCCGGGCTGCATAGGATCCCTGCACCTCCAGGCAGAGAGGGCTGAACTCAGACACCGGGCACCTCATCAGGCTCGGCTCAGCCAGGTAGGCAGCGGTGGGAGCATCCCCTTCCGTCCCTGGGCCCTGATTTCCCCTGTCAGGTTGGCCACTGGGGCCCTGCAGAGACCCTGTTTCCTGTGTCCCCACTATGTCCCCACTCTGGACATAGGGACTGACACTGTGCTATGCCACTGCCATAAGCAGGGCACTTCTGGGGGGAACCCGCTTGCTTTTGTTTGTGAATGAACTGTTGGCAAGCTGGCAGGCTCCTATTAATAACTAATAACTAATAACTAATACATACTATTAATAACTAATGATGAGCTGGGAGGTTCCGATTAATTTGTGTCTGCAGTGATTCTCTGGGGTGCCAGTGATGCTGGCTAATGGGCTGCCACTTCCCTCAAGGCAGCTCTGCCCCTGCTCCCAAGCCACTGCTTGATGCCACCATGCTGTGCCCAGCCCAGCCCAGGTTGTGTCCCCACCTATGTCACTGCTTGGGGTGGCTTCACCAGCCCATCTGGATGCTGTGGGGTGAAGCACCCCCAGGGGAACCCTTCCCCTGCATCCCACAATAGGCGCTGGGTAGTGGGAGTGATCCCTGCAGACCCTCGCTGGGTTGAATTCCACAGGGTGCCCCTGGTCAGGGAGACAGTTTGGCCAAAGCCCATCCTCCTGCAGTGTAATGAATGGAAAAGGGAGGAATCCATAATCATGATGTAAAGGAGCGGGTGCAACCAGCAGGACATCAATCAGGCAGAAAGTGATAAAGGGAGCCTCTTGACAGGAGGGGCCAGCAGTGGAGGGAGGGATGGTGGCAGCATCATGAGGCCAAAAGAAATTTTGGCACGGCGATAAATCCTGGAGCGGCTGGAGCCGCTTGAGCACTAATGATGAGGCAAAAACACCAGCCACGTTTAACAAATATTTCTGCTCTGTATTTGGAGAGAAGCAGGACGACATGCTTGAATTGTACAAGAGTGATGAAACCATCTATTAATTACTGCCGGGAATGTTAAACAACATCTGCTAGCTCAGCGGGCCCAGGCACCGCCCGCCCTGGCCTCCTCCAAGAGCTGGAGGAGAATTTGGCCTCCTCATTAATTTCCTGTGAAATTTTGGAATAGCAAGAAAATCCTGGCCAGCTGATGGACAGCCCACCCGTGCTGGGAGCTGCAGGGATGCAGGGGTGCTCAGTCCTTAACTTGGCTCTGCTGGGATTTATATAATGTTTGCACCCAGTTCAATCATTCTCGATGAAGAATAGCTGTAAGTTGGCAAAAGTTGGGCTTTTGTTTGCCATAACTTGGTATATAGATTTTCTTATATCTGTGTGTTTTTAGAGGCCGTAAAAAAGTGAGGCCTGAGCTGGACAATGTGGCCATTAAAGCATCCTGCAGGAATCTTTGCCACAGCTTTGGGAAAGACTGCCATCTTTCCCTGCATCTCCCATGTGCTATGCACTGCCTGGAACCAGAAAAATGGAGGGGACAAAAGGACAGAGGGAATAGGGAAATGGGGGAATGGAGGAGATGAGATGTGGAGGGGAGGCAGGAGAGGAAGAAGAAAGAGAAGAAGAAGGCAAAGATGAAGGTGAGGAAGAGGAGGAGAAAAAAAGTGGGTCCAGAAGAGGAGGACTCCACAGGACCAGGGCAAGTCCCAGGTGTGGCACAGTCCCACCATTAGCAGCCAAGGTGGCATCTTCATTTTAGGAGAAATGGAAACTGACTGAGCAGCAAAGGTGGCTGAAGGGCACAGCAGACTTTGATGGCAGCAAAACAGGTGGCTCAGAAGCAGAAAGACACTAATTAACAAATTAACTTTGCACAGTTTGCACTGACCAGGGTAAGCAGAGGAGAACTTGACAGAGTGACAATCCCACCATGGAGTCCCCAGCGGGCAACAGGGCCGCCACCTCCCTTTAATGCCAGGTCCTTGAGTCAAACCCTCACTGGTGGCCATGGTCATGGAAACACGGAGGTCCAAGAAATTTGGGTGGGATTCTGGGTAAGGAGGAGAGCTGGGGATACACATGCAGCCAGCCAGGTCACACCGCTCAGCAAAGCCTGCCCCAACACCAGGGAGCTGGGAGGGACACTCTGGCAGGGGCTGGGGCTGATGGGGCTCCGGGCACAGCCATCGTGGGGATACACTGGTTTTGGGAACACATGTGGGGAGGCAGGGCTGGGCTGGTGCTGGATCCTGTGGAGTGGCTTTTCATCTCTTGACCTGTTTGCATCCTGAGGGGATAATTTTAAGGAAGACCATCTTTGGTGAAAAATCATGGGGTTTAATACAAGCAAAGCTCCTGCAGCTGTCACTGCAAGATGCTGGGTCACACGTGGATTATTTTTCTCAGCCTTTTTCTACACATCAAGAGGTTAGAATTTACTCACTATAAAAGCCAAAATCCAAACATGGCTGCAAAATATTGGGGTGATTTAGAGGAGAGAAGAAAGCTTGGGGAGGAAGGATGCCTGGGATGCCCACTCCCAGCCCAAGCCCTGGATTCCCTCTCACAGCCACAGGGTGTAGGGGGAATGGGACAGATCTGGGGCTGCCTAGGAGGGACAAGAGTCAGTGGGATGGTGCCATCCAGACACCCCAGCCCACAGCACCTCATCCCTCATGGCTCCTGAGGTGCCAGCTGAGCCACCTAGGAGCCTGGGACAAGCAGTTAAAATAGAGAAATGTCAATTTAAATTAAAACGTGTTTCATAAAGGAGAAAGATAAAACCTTCCCTGCAGCACAATGAGATGAGAGATTTATGGGGTACTGGGAGGACTGGTGTTCCCACTTCAGTGGGCTCAGGGTGAGGGGCTGGCTTGGCTGCTGCTGTTGCACTGTGGGGCACCCCAAGGCACTGCCACCTTCCCATCCCAGCCATCATAGAGGCCAGAGCTGGGTCTGTGATGAAATGTCAGCTCAACAATAAAATGTGCAGGAGCTACATTTTCTTCAGGCTAATAAAACTCCTGGGCAGCAGCAGAGATGCTTGGTACAGAGCTGCCCTCCCTCTCCAGTGTCCCACTCATCCCCCTCCTCATCTTCCTTGGGGACATGGGGGCCCATCTGACCCCATGCTCATTGTGCTGGCTCCCCACACACAGGGTGCTGAGCGCAGGCCCCAGCACCAGTGTGGGACACGGCTCCAGAGCCACATGTGCCACAGCAACGAGTAAATCCTCTGCGTCCTGTCAAGGTAAAGTGACAAAACACCAGCCTGCAATGCAGGAACTGCAGTTATAACACGAGAAAATCAATGCGATATATTACCAGAGACATAAAGACGCTATTAATGCTTCAGCACAGAGCCCACAGCTTTGCCTGCCATTGCAGGGCAGGTTTACATGAGAGTTCCATTCATTCCCATCCAGCTGCCCAGGTAACCCACATGCTGGGGCTCAGTTTATTCACTGACACCCCCACCCAGCAAAGTTTTCCTGCTCCTACACACTGACTGCTGGGCTTTGACCCTGACAGGTGCCCAGGCTCCAGCTGGAGATGCAGCCAGGATGCCGGTGCCGGGGCCAGGGTGATGCATGGCCTCAGTGAATGCCTTTCTGAGGTGCAAAGACCCAGTGAGGCTGCAGCCCCAGGCCAGGCAGGTGCCACCTCTCCTTCTGGGGCTTCCAATGGCTGTACAGCTCTGCCATCCATCCACCTGCACTCAGGCACCTCTGGGAAAGACTGAAGAAGATGACAACCCCGATGCACCACAGAGTGAGGCTGCAGGACATGTATGAGGTGCAGTGCTCCCCTGGCACGGCAGCTGCAGGCAGGGAGCAGTCTGTGTCCTGGGGACATGTGTGCTGGGGACACGAGTGCTGAGGACATGGGTGCCACTCCCAGCAATTGACAGTTTGCATTATTACTGAGAAGTTGAGTCAAGTCTTCTAATTAATTAATCAATAGCTTTAATTGAGTTGAAACTCCATAGTGGGTAGTTTCACCACTGTTATCCCCTTGGCCAGCATTGCCCTGGCCTCCCACCAAAAACCCATTGCTGTGGCTGGCCACTGCCCAGACTGGGCTCCCAAAAGCACTGCGAATTCCTGGGGCTTGCAGTTGCCTGGAGCTGCAGCGGGCTACTGCAGCAGTCACAGAGGAATCGGATCATGCAGGGCTCCCCCAGCACGGGGTAGGAGCCCCCAGGAACAAGCTGAGCACAAGGGGCTGCAAAATGTCCACGGCTCACGGTAGCCGTTCTGCCAGCCACGGCACAGCCCCTGGGCATGGGCAGGACAGGACACAGACCCCACCCTGCAGCCTGCGAGTGCCCCTGGGCACACACAGAGCGCAGGGGATGCGGACTGGGAGCTACGGGCACCGCCGGGGTCAGACTCCTGCAAGCCAGAGCCACAGCTCTGCAGAAGTGGAGACGAGCATTTTATGGTAAAATATGCAGAGCATGGGACAAAAGGAGAGAGCGTTTCTCGCATAATGAGACGCTGTCAGAGACAAGCTCCCCAGGAAACCAATTAAGAGGGCGCTTTGCGTGTGTCAGGCCAACACCTGGCAAAACCCCCTTTCCCAGAGCGGATTCCAGCCACGCTGTGCCACACGGCCCCAGCACGCCCCCGTCCCGCAGACCCTCTGGCGAAGCCGGGAACCCCACGCGTGTCCCAGGCAGCGCGGGGCCGCCTCTGCCCGCCGGGGCGTGGCGTGGGGCCGCTCACCCACGGCCGCGGGCACGTTCCGGAGCCCTCAGCGCGCCGCACAGCCGCGGGGCTGAAGCCCAGCACTGCCACCTCCGGCGAACGCTCCCGCAGCCCCGCGGGCGGGC
>VZTX01013593.1:0-18776 GCA_013400915.1 Pardalotus punctatus
CGCGGGGCGGTGGCGGGTGCGGGGCGGTGCCGGCGCCGGTGGTCGCGCCATGCACTCCCTCTCCGAGGAGATCCGCAGCTTCTCCAGGGCCAACCTGCGGAAGCAGCGCACCCGCGTGACGACGCTGACCGGCCGCAGGATCATCGAGACGTGGCGCGGCGCCTGCCTGCACATGGAGGAGGAGGCGGAGGCGGCGCCCGGCGGCGGCTTCGTGCAGGACCTCAGCGCTGACCTCCAGGTCGGCGTGGTGAAGCCCTGGCTTCTGCTGGGTGAGTGGGGCTGGGGCCACGGAGAGGGGGGCGCGGTGCCGCCGGCCGGGCGGGGGCTCAGCGCAGCAACGGGCACGCTCGCTCTCTCCATAGGGTCGCAAGATGCTGCTCACGACCTGGAGACCATGAGAAAGCATAAGGTAACGTTACGATGGACGTACAAGTGCATCTCGCGTAATGCGGGCAGTGAGTTTCTCTTGTGAGTTAAGAATTCTAAAATATTGCCTGACAAGTCCGAGAAAAACTGTATTCCACTTGAATTTTCAAAAGGCTGCTCCATTTTCAGATGGATGGGTTTGTGTTGGCTTCACGAGAAACTGAAATGCTTTCATAGAATCCCAGAGTCTTCCAAGGGACTTCTGGAGATTATACAGTCCAAACCCCCTGCCAAGGCAGGGTCACCCAGAGCACGTGACACAGGAACGTGTCCAGATGGGTTTGGAATGTCCACGGATAGGGAGACTCCATGACCTTCCTGGGCACCTATTCCAGTGCTCGGCCACCACCAATGTAAAGAAGCTCTTCCTCATGCTGAGATGGAACTTCTTGTGTTTTAATTTATGGCCATTGCTCCTCGTCCTGTTGCTAGGTACCACTGAAAAGAGTCTTGCTTTCCTGCAAGAGTGATGCTTGTTTAAAGCTGTTTAATGGAACAGATTCCTACGCTACCATATGCATTTCCACTTCAGACACTAAGCAGCACCACTCCCCCATGCCTTATGGGGATTGATGAAACTAGAAAAACAAAGCAGCTTCTCTAAGTCTGTCCCATACTTTTGTCTTTCTACTCTTCTCTATTGCAGTAATGGGGTAAATAATGCCTTTGGACAGTGGTGCTTCTCCAGGACAGGGAGTGCACCAGGTTGGCATCTGATGGAATCTAAATGTCACTTCACTGTAACTTAAAATAACCCACAACCTGGCTGTAGCCTGGACAAAGCAGAGATGGCAGGAGGCCAGAGGTCGTCACCTGCCAAGAACAGGTGTAGTTTACTCTGAAATCCCTCTGCTTCAGCAGATGGTTAAAGTAACTAACCAGAAGGAACATTAAGC
Source organism: Pardalotus punctatus (assembly GCA_013400915.1). Classification (NCBI taxonomy): domain Eukaryota; kingdom Metazoa; phylum Chordata; class Aves; order Passeriformes; family Pardalotidae; genus Pardalotus; species Pardalotus punctatus. Next base: position 1,323 of record VZTX01013593.1, read on the forward strand.
TGATGGGTTAGGGCAGGCTTGAAATCTGGGTGATTGTTGCGTGGTCTGTGCTCTTATTCCTATTGCTTTCTCTTTTATTTTCCAACCATATGCTGACAACTCCCTTTTCTGTTGAAAATCCATTTTTCAGTCTGTGTTTGAGCACTGGTCTTTTCATTGCCTCTCAGAAAACCCCTGAGATTTATTACAGTATGTTTTAGCACACTTTGAAACTTTGCTTGGAGAAAAGCATACCATAGACAGCATATGTATGTAAAACTGAACATTGCATCTGTGTAAGTTAGTCTGTGGATGCCTAAAGATTAATTCACCTTTGTTACTGCTAATTTTGCTTGTTATCTTCAGAAAATGCCTTTTTCTTTTTTTTCTTTTATTTTTTTGACTTAGGTCACTCATGTTCTAAATGTGGCATACGGAGTCCAAAATGCCTTCCTCAATGACTTTATATACAAGACCATTTCCATTCTGGACCTCCCAGAAACTGATATTACTTCCTATTTCCCTGAATGTTTTGAGTTTATTGAGAAAGCCAAGATCCAGGTACAGTCTGTCAATAATTAATGTTAGTAGTTATTCTGTTTAGATTATTTGTTACACTGTTTAAGAACTAAAGCAGTTTCTTTTGTTAAAATATGGTATCAAATGAATAGTTTTGCCATTGTGTTTTTTAATTTCAAATAGAAAATCCAAGTAATTTCTGAGCATTCCAAGAGACACAGCGCTGCTGTTAATCTCCATTCTCTCCACCATAGCTTTTTCAGAATGACTGTCTTGAGTTTTAGAGAAATGTTTCTTTAATACAGTTAGACCAGGGGTTGACTTTAGATAAAAAATTGCATCCTAATCCATATCACTACCCCTGACAGAAGGAAATTGAACAAATTTACTTATCCATTGGGGATATTGTTTTGGATTAGAAACCAGCCTAGATTAGAAGCAAGAAACAGGGTTTTTACAGATCTTTGTGGTTTATCATCAGCTGTTCACCATCCTTCTGCTTTTCATCATAGAATCATTGAATGGTTTGGGTTGGAAGGGACCTTAAAGATTATCTAGCTCCAACTCCCTGCCATGGGCAGGGGCACTTCCCGTTAGACCAGACTGCTCAAAGAAGATGCTATGAATCCACATACATACCAAGAATGTCAGAGAATGTGTTAGTAGTCTTGGAGCCAGAAGTGATTTAACTGCTTACAAAATCCTGAAAAAGATGTGACATAGAAAATAGGCTGAAAAACCCTTCTGGGGTTGCTCAGCAGAGTTATCTGTAACCAGGAGCATGCCCAACTCCCAGCTGTTAAATTCAGGCTTACTGTGTAATTTATGACAACCATTGTTTTGGTATCTAAACTATGACTCAACAACTAAACATTATTGCATGTTATTCTGCCATATCTATCAGGTTCCTTGTTTATGTAGATCAGGATAAAAGATGATCTTGCCCCAGTTTTCTTTGTGTTGCAGTGTTCTTTCCTTATCTCATTTATAATTTACATGCTATGTGATAAGGTATTGTCACTTAATGACCTTTTCAAGGTTTCTAATTACATTTTCCAGTTCATTTCTAAGTGAGAGTTGCCATTCATAACTGCACACTTTTGCTTTCTGCCTCTGGTGTTTATGTCCTAGTTACTATTTTGTAAGTTAAAGCATTTTCAGGAAAACTTTAACAGCAATATTAATAGTTTTCTGATGGGAGAGGTATATGAAAGAGAAGGTAATTGATGGAAGTTGTTCTCCAGGATCAGTTAAAAAAGCACATGATAGTGGTATGCAGAGAGAGATCTCTGGGTAGTTTGAATTACTTTATTTGCTTTGTCAAAATAGTGTTAAAAGAGCTTATGATAACTTGTGTCCTGAAGTGCTTTTCTGTTTAAGTAATCACAGAGATACTACTGTCTCATCTCTTAAAATGGGGGAGGAAGAGATGTTTACTGGTAAGAGAACATGATATATGAGAAATTATTTCTAGAATATGGTTAACTCAATGAAGGAAGTATGAGAGCACATGAATTTGAGGATGCAAGTGAAGCCTGCACTGTTCTGGAAGTCATTGCCAGCTGGGTACTTGCAACAGGATTCACTCTCCTAAAACTGTAATGGCTCAAGTCTCCCAACACCGTGGTACAAATTCTGATACTGATCAGAGCTCAGCTTTTCTTCTAGGCTCCAAATTGGCAGGCAGGTTTTCCATTACATGTTCAGTGACCCATGATGCTATGAATGAGGGATATTTTTTTACATGTTTAATATCTAATAATAAAACTTCTGAAATCTTATGTTTCCAAAGAGAAAGTCTTTGCTTATTCATTAACTCCTTATTGCTCCCTCTGTCTTTGCTGTGGAAAAAACCTCCATTCCACTGCAAATTAAAATGGATCCATAAGGAATGACATTAGCCTTCAACTTCCCCAAAAACTTCATGCTTCCTTTAAATTTCTTTCCTTGATGAGGTTTTTTGCCCACAGTGTATAACCACTGTATAATCACCTTTTCTGTTGGTGGAAGGTTATTCTGTTTCTCTCTCTATAAAAATTTTTTTAAAACCCCAACTTGGTCTTGAATCTTACCTGATTCTTTCAAGTCCACAGACCATTTCTGGGCAGGAAAACTTAGGGTGTTATCTGGATCAGAGCACAGAGTTCTTTGTAAATAGAGATAAATTTCCTATTTGCAATCTGTTTCTCACTTTTATTCTGTATTCATAGCTAATACAAAATTAGTTAAGAATGACACGCTAGATTCATTTTTGTATGAATTGTAAACAATAGGCTCTAGCAAGAAAAGATAAATCTTCTCAGCGATTAAAGTTGGTTTAATATTATGGCCCAGATTCATTTGTATTCTGTAATTTTCAGGATTCATGGATATCACTATATAATTTTTGTCAATATAGAACAAACAGTTATTAAAAAAGAGAAACTAAATTTAAATGTGAAAGAGGGAAAGAAATCATGAACTGTACAAAGGAAAAGAAAAATTGCTTCCAATGCATATTATTTACCCTCAGTGCCTCTGCTGGACATTGATTTGGGTTATGGTGTGCTATGTCTGAAATAACTCCCATTAAATCAGTAAAAACTACTCAAAATCTACAGTGGAGAAGCTTCAGCAATTGCTTCATTAGCAGTTCCATAATTTTTAGTGTCATTATTCTGGATTTATAGGTCACCACTGGCACATCCTCAGGTAGCTGGGATACATGTATAGGTCTGCTTTCTACTCTGCCACAGTGTGTGTGTGAGGACATGTGGCCCTGGGAATGTGAGAAAGGGAATGAAGAGAGCAATTTCCAGCAGACAGTGTACAGGAGGTTTGATTTCCATTGCAAGGAAAGGTGGTATCTTTATTTGCTGTGCTGGGATGCAGGAGCTTAGATTCAGTTCCTAGCTCTGCCATAATCTTGTGCAAGTCATTCTTCTAGTCTCAGCTTGGAATTTCTCCAACAACAAGGATAATAATACTCCATTTCAAACTTCTTTGTCTTGTTTTTTAAACTAGAAGACTTTTGGAGCAGGAACCATTTCCTGGTCTGTGTGTTTATTAAAATACCAGATAATTGTAGCTCCCAAATCTGTAACATAAACTATGATGTTTCTGGAAAGGAACCCTGGTGCTTGTAAGATCTTTTTGTCTCTGGGTAAAACTTGTGTTAAGTAACTTGTGCCTGTTAAGGGCAGACAGAGCAGGCTGTTTATAACTAGAATAGTTTTGTTTAGCCTCAAGTATCTGAATGCATCATGTCATGTTTCAGTATCTTCATTCAGAATATGGAGGTGCTAGGGGTTTAGTGGTTTCTTTTTGTATCAAAGGGCCATTCAGCAGACAGTTTGGACTGAGCCTTTTCCAGGTCATAGTCTGACATAAAAACATGACAACATCATGATGCTTGAGCCTTGCAAACATTGCTTAAGCCACACTAGATTGTCTAGTTGTCTTTGCATTAATTTTGATTTGTTATTTCTTAACAAAACTTGCAGTGTCTAAAAAGAGCCATTCAGGTGTCTCAAAGGTTGTGTGGGAAATGTTTAAGTAGAACTTAAAAAAATTAATTTTATATACAATTCAGGATAAGCTTGAATTCAGACCCCAGAAGCATTTGCGAATTTTTGGGAGGTTGAGTAGTTTTGGATTTTGCACCCCTGTCCCCAGTTAAGGGACCTTAGTTGTACCAGCTACACCAGCTGCTGCAGTTGTAGAAGTGGTGTGATGGAAAGGGAGAGATCTGTTGCAAATCATATGATATCTTTTCTAATTTTTCCGTTCCTGTGCATGATCCCTCTTACCTAGAATCTTCCCTGCAGAGTATACAAGAAACATGTGACTGGAACTACAGGATGTTCTAAAATCTGCCTCTGTGCCTAGCTGCTTGCTGCCTTGCTATGTTTTTAACTTTTAACAAGATACTGTCAAGTTCCTTTCCATATTGCAAATAAAATCTATTTCAAAATTGGCACCCAATTAGATCAGATACCTAAGTATCCCAGGTGTCTGTGATTTGGTTTTTACATGAAGGGGCTGCTGTAAGGCCTCAAGAAAAAGGACAGAGGATGTGTTTTAGTTCTATGGTATGCATCCGATTTGAAGAATTTGGTAATAATAAAGGGGTTTGGGTAGAAAAGTCCTTAATTTCATGTTTATATCATATTTATATCTGTGTTTGGACTTACTTATATGTGTAAATATTTGCTTTGAGCTCAGCACGAGCTTTCAATAAGTCATACAAGAATTTTATATAAAGTTTCTTATGCTTGCTGTTATCTACCTAATGAATATCCTAACTTATGTTTCATTTCTTTCTTGAAGGATGGCGTGGTACTGGTTCACTGTAATGCAGGAGTCTCCCGTGCAGCAGCTGTAGTCATTGGTTTTCTAATGTATTCAGAAAGACTGAGCTTTGCCAGAGCCTTTTCCTTGGTGAAAAATGCAAGGCCTGCGGCTTGTCCAAATTCTGGCTTCATGGAGCAACTTCACAAGTACCAAGAACAGATTATAAAGGCAAATGGAAGCATAAACAATCATGACTGATCAAAAGAGAAGTGAAAAAATCTGTTTTGACTGTACAGGAAGAAATGTTGGATGTACTTGAATCTGTCATTTTGAAATCCCCTTTCACATGTCCATTTTCAAGTCTTTATATACTTTTTCTTACCTTCCTTTGACCCTGTTTTTTCCAGCATGTCATCCAAAGGCCAAATAGTCTTGCACTGACTTCAGAGAAGTTTTGCCTAAAACCAGAGCACTATTAAAAAGACAAAGCTCAGTGTACCTTGAAATATTAGAAAACAATAGAATGATGGTTTGCTTACTGAATCATCAGAAAATGCAGGCACTAGAGAAAGGAAATAAAATAACTGAGATATGTTGCTTTCTTTCCATATCTGTGCATTCCTAGTTGATTTTAAAATCTAGATAGTACAATGTTCATGTAATGAAGTACCTTGATATTAGATTTTAAAATTATATTGCAGCTATAGATGATATTATTAAATTTTGTGGGCTAGCCTGCCATTAGGTTTTTTTAAAATAAAAATTATGGTCTTGGTCTTTTGAGGATGCTCAAAATGCATAGGATGCTTTAATGCTTCGTGTATTTCTACTGTTTCTTATCAAGTAGTGATTTGAAGTGCCCTAACATGATTCCAGTCTTGGAAATAGTGGGTTGGGTTTTTTTGTAAATCATTTCAGTAGAGATACCAAAAATGTTGATAATGATCTGTCTCTGCTCATGCTACTGTCTTTTCTTCACATTTGGTCCTCATGTGTTGCCCCCTCACTCCATTGCACATTATATGTAAAGGACATCATAGAATATGTAATTTTGACCCTCCTGAGAGATGCCCGGCTTAAATTACTGTCTCTACTATGTCATGCTTTAAAAAAAGAAAAAAAAAGCACAAGATTTTAATAGCATTTTGTGGCCTTCATGCTAGTTCTTAATGATTTGATATATTAATATGCAACAAAATAAAAAAACACTGTGTTTGGATAAATTGTGTGCTAAAGTTATTTTAAAGTTTGGTTTCAACATCGGTGTTCTGTCCTGGTACCAGTAGTTTGAACTGTAGCATATCATTGAGTTTGAACAACACCCTCTCTTCTTCTCGATATGAATTGCTCATGCTCAAGAGCAGGTAGTGACAGGACAAGGGGGAATGGATTCAAAGAAAGAGAGTAGGTTTAGATTAATTTATTTACACTGAGGGTGGTGAGGCCCTGACACAGGTTGCCCAGAGAAGCTGTGTCTGCCCCGTCCCTGTATGTGTCCAAGGCCAGGTTCGAGGGGGCTTGGAGCAGCCTGGGATAGCGGAAAGTGTCCCTGCCCATATGGGGCGGGGGGGAGGGGAACGGGATGGGCTTTAAGGTCCCTTCCAAGCTGAAAGGAATAAGGGAGTGTCTTTAGAAACAAATGGCTGGTAAGGATAAGACCTGAGTCTGCTAGTAAGATAACTTCGATACTGAGAGATAGAAGAAACAATGGGTAGGATTTCCATAGGAATTTCCCTAGTTAGATTTACCCGAAACTGTGTTAATAAACTACAAGAAGAAGAAAAGGGGGATGTGTATTGGGGATGTCTGTATTAGGGGGGGGATGTACATTAATTAGGCGTTCCGGAAAATCTGTACCTCTCGAGTACCTCAGCCAATGGGGAAAAGGGAGAGGGAACCTGCGGCCGGGAATTAGGATTAAAGAGGCTGCGTCCTCTATCAATCTGAGAGACCCCATGGGAAATGCCCATGACCTCTCCCTTTATTCATGAATAAAGCTACAGGACTCCTCTGTCTCCTTTTTGCACATACACCTCTGGCGTTTGTGGATTAATTTTCCTGACAAAGCCAACCCATACAATGATTCTATGCTAAAAGGTAATGCGCGATTTAGGCAACCCCGCTGCAACTGATCGCTGTTCCGTGGGCATCGTTCCCTCGAGTCCGTGGGGGAAGCGCTCACTGCCTTGTCTCGGCGGACGCGGGTGGCTGTGCCGCTGGCAGCCTAGGCAATTTCCCTGGGGAGGCAGCGTGGGGAGGCTGCTCTGAGTTCTCAGCCTATGGAAGCAACCGAGAACAAGCCCTTATAACGGTAAGCGCCGCTCCTTCAGCTCTGCTCACGACCCGGCCCTTCGCGGGGGGCCCGTTGGCCAGGGAGCCGTGGGGCGACAGCCCGGCCCGGGCTCACGGCTGGCGCCGAGCGCCTCCACCCCGCGATAGCACTGCGTCCGCCCCGCTCCCTGACATCATGTCGGGGACGCGGCTCGGAAGTGACGATCGCAGGAAGCTCCGTCCCGTTTGAAAGCGCCCGGCGGAGGCGCCGCAGCCTTTTTCTCGCCGCCCGGGCCGACATGGCGGCCTTCGCCATGGAGCTGCCGCCCTCAGGTGAGCCGGGCCCACGGGCTCCCCGCCGCCCACGCCGCGCTTCAGTTTTGCTGGGGGCCTCAGGGGCCTCGCCGTCGCTTTAGGGGCTCCGCCGCCCGGCCCGGGCTGCCCGGCGCGGTCTCCCGGCGCTGCCTGCGCTGCTGTGAGGGGAGTGGGGCCGGGGCCGACCCCCTGCTCCAAACGGAGGAATGTGGATGGTGGTGAGGTGGAGTGGGCAGTGGAAGACGGCGCCGGGACGGGGCGGTTCGCGCGGGGGTGAAGTGAAAGGGGAGCGGGGTTAAATCTGTCGTCTGCCACTTGAAGATGCAAAAAATGCGAGGTTGTGATAAACTCGGCTTACCTGTAAAATGAATGGTTAAACCGCCTCAGGTTTCATCAATACATGTAAATATCTGAAAGGCGGGTGCTAAGAGGGTGGTGCCACGCACTTTTCGGTGGTTCCTGGCGACAAGGCGAGGAGCAGTGGCCAGAAACCAAAACACAAGGAGTTTTATCTCAGCATGAGGAAGAACTTTACACTGAGGGTGGCCGAGCACTGGAACAGGTTGTCCAGGGAGGTCGCGGACTCTACCTATCTGGAGGCGTTCCTGTGTCACCTGCTCTGAGTGGCCCTGCCTTCGCAGGGGGGTTGGACTAGATGGTCTCCAGAGGTGTCTTCCAACCCTAACCATTCTGTGATCTTAATCACTTACTGTATTCTGCGTTACGTTTCTTTAATAGAGCCCACCGTAAACAAAGTAAGCTCACTTGTCCTTTTCATATTTTTAAATGTTCTTTTCAGGAGCTGAACCAATGACTCTTGGCTCCCCAACATCTCCAAAACAAGGAGCTAGTGCTCAGTTTCTCCCTGGGTTTTTGATGGGTGACTTACCTGCACCAGTGACTCCGCAGCCACGTGCTTTATGTGGCCCTTCAGTTGGTGTAATGGAAACAAGGTCTCCACTACTTGCAGGTCAGAATTTGTTAAATGCTGAAAATTTGTTCTGAAAGCAAAAACTTGTTTTGTCTCATTGTTCTACATCATTGTTGCAGGCTTGAATCCTTATAGCTTTATATCTTCCTATGAACAAACTCCACTGATTCAATAAGTCGTGAACTCAAGCATATTCAATTATAATAATTGTTTTAAATGTGGCAGTTTTGGTATGAGGAAAAGTTTGTTTTGCGGGGAAGGTAACATGAACCTCTCCTAATACAGAATTAATTTATATGACTCTTTACAAGTCAGTTACACATACACTGATGTTTTCTCTTTGTTTAAAACGGTGATATCTGTTGGCAGACTGAATGCAGCTTGTGCAAACTGATGATTTCTTTGCAGAAATTTTTCTATTTCTTTGAATTCTAAAGGGTCACTTACAGATTGTCAAACTTACAAAAACTGGGTGGAGAAAAACTAAGAATATACTTCTTAATTAGTATCTAGTAGTTGTAGTTACAGTCTTGATGTCTGCTGTCATTGGACTGGAGTAGAGACTTTTCCTAGCTGTAGATGCTCATTTCTCTTCAACCACCTAATTAATCAGACTAGGAAAGGTTCTTACCTGTGGTAGTATTGTATGTCTGTTTTCTTCTCTGAGAAAAATCAGTGAGTAATTGACATGTCTTGGGTGATCTTGGGTTTTGTACTAAATCAGTTGGCATAATTTAATATCTGATGGTATTAATGTGCTAGTCATTTTGAAGGAGAAATTGAGGATTAAAGGTACTACAAGATAATTTTAAATATTCTCTTCTTTGAATGTCAGGCAGGATTGGACTTGATCTTTCTAGGTCCTTTCCAATTTAAAATGTTCCATAATAGGAGGTTTGTTGGTCTTCCGCTTCTTGCTGTTGTCTGCCCCTGTACCTCTCGGGAACAAACCTCTTAGGAAAATATTTATGAAATTGAAAGTAATCACATTAATTTCACCTAATTGTTTTTAAAAGGGTTTATTACAGCCTCAGTGTATCAATTTTAGGAGAAGGGGAGCCAGTAAGACACTAACACAGACTTCCCAAAGGAGTGATCAAGTACATCACTTAAACTGAAAACCTTGATGGGAGAGTGCTTTACATAGTGCACAACAGTAACAGTTCTTGTATGTGTTAAACAGTTCAGCGTGGAGTCTTGAAGTTCAGAATTTAGGATTGAAAAGTACTTTGGAAAAGCTTAGTTTCCAAGTGTTTGCAAGTGAAAATTTGATGCAAACTTTTTTTTTTCCTGGGGTAAATACACACAAAGTATTAAGATAGTCAAGTTTTTTCAGGGAGTTTAATTCTCTCTTATACTGGAAGTCCCAAAGTTTACAAAGTGGGAGGGCAGCTGGTTTAACTTCATCCTATCTATATGCAAGCTAGTCCCTGCTCTCAAGAGGTTACATTTTTATTTAATATGAAATTAGTTGGGAAGACAAGGAATTTGGACACTGGGAATGTGACAGCAATGTGCAATGTCTCTGTGCATTTTGGTGTGGTTCTTTAACATGTAGGATATCTCAAGTCTTAAAGATCTTGCTTTTGCATCTCTACTATAGGCAAGTTAGCCTCTGAAATAATTAAAATGGACTCCTAGCCGGGCTTAAAATAGAAAGATACAGTCATGCTTAGAACTTCAGAAAAAGAACATGTAGACAATGAATGTAGTGGGTTAATAAGAGGTCTGAAAGTTTTAAATGGTACTTCTGTAGGATGCTGTTTGAGACATATGTGATGCTCCTACCTAGAACATTCAAACCTGAGCAGTTTGGCTGGACAGATGGCTTTGCAAACCCACAGTGAAACAATCAACATGAGTGCATGGCTGAATTTATTATCCAAGTTTCAAGAACAAGTAGCAGTGAAGCAAAATTACAAGTTTTCTCATGCTCTTCTTTTGTTCTTTTGAATTGCAGGAGGGTCTCCCCCACAGCCAGTAGTCCCTACACATAAAGATAAAGGTGGTGCTCCACCAGTTAGAAGCATATATGATGAGTTGTCTAGTCCTGGGCTTGGATCAACACCTCTATCCTCAAGAAGACCAGTAAGTGTCTTCAGTACTGGCCTGTTCTTAGCAGAAGATGGGAGACAGCTTACTGCCTCAGTGAATTCTCTAACTTAGTTGTATAAACTGCTGTAGTGAAATGACTGGTGAGCCTTCAGATCATGCTGTTGCTTAGTCTGGATGTTTCATGTACCTCTTCCTGTGTACCCTAAACAAGAGCTGTGGTCATGAAGCAAGTTCTTGTTATTGCCAATTTTCAATACAGTAGGAAATGAAAAATGCAAGTCATGCCTCAGTTATGCTTTGTACATACAAATTCAGCTTTGTTACGGCTTTTCACTTTCTTGTAAATTTATTGGGCTGCTGATTACCAGAAGGACCATTTCACAGCCTGAAAGGAGGTTATAGCAAGGTGGAGGCTGGTCTCTTCTCCCAGGTAACAAGTGATAGGACAAGAGAAAATGGCCTCAGGTTGCACCAGAAGATGTTTAGACTGGATATCAGGAAAAATTTCCTCACTGAAAGGATGGTCAGGCATTGGAACAGGCCACCCAGGGAAGTGTTAGAATCACCGTCCTTGGAAGTGTTCAAAAATGTGTGGATGTGGCACTTGGAGATGTGGTTTAATGGTCAAGATGGCAGTGTTAGGTTAATGGTTGGACTTGATGATCTTAGAGGTCTTTTCTAACCTTAATAATTTTGTGTTTCTATGATCATCTTTTAGAATGCAATAGAGGCACTTACTGAAACAGAAGGATTTTTTTTTCTGAGTAAAATATCTAATGGAAGTTTGGGTAGACAGTTAGGGTTACTTTTGAAAGAGGAACACTCAAATATCTACAAAATAAGCTCTGCTGCTTAACTGACTAATCAAGCATCACTAGGTCCTTTTTCACGGAATCCTTTTGATGCAAGGAGAACACTTTTCACTGAATGAGCAGTCTTTCTATTGAGTGTTGCCTTCTGAAAAGTTTATTCTGAAAGCTGAGGTTCTCTGTGAAGGACAGAATCCAATAATGTCTTAAAGGATTGGATATTAAATTTCAAAAAATGAAATTGAGCAGCTATCAGAACACATGTTGCTAGGTCTACAGGTACTCCAGGTTGTTGATCTGGCATCTAAGAAATGCCATGATTCAGGCTAAAAATAGACTAAAATTGTTTTGGATGTTGAAATCCTATGTTAAAAAGAAAACAACTACTTCCATCTAAAACTCAAAATATACTTTCCTTCTATGTACTAAATAGTTGAGCAGGAAAGTAAGTCTAATAATAGTAAAAGTAAAAAGTAGTAGTAGTAAAAAATAATAGTAAAAGTAACAGTCTCCATACAGGTGGAGGTTATGTTTTCATGATTTCTGAACTCTTTAGGCAGTGAAAATGCTGATAAACTTAGGATACTAATATCCTTCCCATCAGGATGCACATGAATGCGTGAATTATTATAGTGCAGCAATAGTGACATGACTATTTTGAGAAGTTAAGCTAAAACATTTCTGAGTATTGATGTTTAAAGCCGCTTTGTTTCGCAAAGCATATGTCACATACCTTGTCAAATAACTTTTCATTAACACCTCTTGGTAATCTTGTATTAAATATACATGCAAATATGTGCTCTTACTCTTAAGAGTTGGGAGTAACTTAAGGCAAACAGTTAATATTATTACCGGAATGTTTAAATCACTTGACAATTATCTCTTTTAATCTGAGCAGTATACCTATAAGAATGATTTGTTACTTTCTGTATCTTAATGCAGGCCAGCTTTTCTTTAACACAGAGCCCATTGGTTGGAATTCTGCCATTGACTCCGGGAGCAGGTAGATGTCCTGTCAAGATTTCTACTCTCTTTTCTTACTGCTTTCTTTAATATGGAAAAATCATCACTGTTCAAGCTACATCAGTTCCTTGCTAATTTATGGAGAGGTTGTGTATTTGTTAACTTTTCAAAAGGTGTATGGATATAAGTAGGAAATAATGATCTGAGACTGAGTTTCAATCAACTTTACTTGTTCCTTGTTCCAAATGTGGTGTTGAACTGAGCAGAGAGGTGGTTGTAATTGAATGAAGCAGCTGAGATTGATGGATTGCCTTCCATCTTCACAAGGTTTGATATCTTGTGTATGAACCGGTGGCTTCTGGCTAAGCTTTATTCTGTTGGCATGTTCCTATTTGGCAACTGTAGTAGCTGTTGGTGTTTAGAAGTCAAAGAGAGCACCAGGTTGCTAGTCATAAAAACTGATAAGTATGTTTGCAGATGTAAAGTTATGATTGATTTACTTTTTGTGTCTGCAAATAAATCCCCATCAAACTCTTCCATATACAAGTAAAATGCTTGACACTGAATTTATTCTATTGCTATAAACTTTGTCTTGCAAAAGAAATTTGTTCAACAGTACCATTTCAATTTAACAGCTTCAAGCATGTTCAGCCCTGCAAGCATTGGGCAGCCTAAGAAGACTACTCTATCTCCTGCTCAGCTAGATCCTTTCTATACTCAAGGTGATTCCCTTACTTCAGAAGATCAACTTGATGACACATGGGTAACGGTATTTGGGTAAGTTGATTTCCAAAATATTAGAAAAGCATGGGTGAAATCTTTAAAGCTTATGGAGAGAAATTCTTGGGCATTTATATTGTCTGGCGTTGGTAAGTGCTGCAGAAAATACAACTATGGTTAAAGCAAGCAAACATATATTTCAGTGAGGCATCTTAACTTAAGCTACATGTTATTTTTTTCTAGTTAGGCACCATTCTGCTGCTGGGGTGTGTGGTAAGGTGCCTAGACAGTGGTATTTCTCAAGTCACTGTTTCTGATGGCATTACAGTGGTCTCTTCTGGATTTCTATAAATGCTTCATAGGGTTGTATCTTAACACCTGAATTCTTCAACTACTCATAATTTTTTGAGTATTTTTTTCTGTCTTTCAGATTTCCTCAAGCATCAGCTTCCTATATTCTTCTACAGTTTGCTCAGTATGGAAACATACTAAAGCATGTGGTATGTCTTAGTTTGACATTTATGTCAGAAAACATTGTAAATTATGCATTAAAAAAGTGACATTTCACAATTTTCACTTAATCTCATACAGATGTCCAACACAGGAAACTGGATGCATATTCGATACCAGTCTAGGCTTCAAGCCCGGAAAGCCTTAAGCAAAGACGGAAGAATTTTTGGTGAATCTATCATGATTGGTGTCAAGCCCTGTATAGATAAAGTGAGTTAATAGCTGCTTTTAGTTAAATATCAGGCACTCTGCTTTTGGTCTTTCTTTTTATTTTCCTTGACCTCTTTAACTTTTTTATTTTGGAATTGCAAACCATAGGTAGTTCATCTATATATGTATAGTCTGTTAGACATTTACATAAGTTTTTTCTTAAGTATTTGTCAACATTTCCTGCTGAGAAGGATCATTATGGGCAATCTCTGTGCTCCTTGGAAGTTATAATGCACAGAATTATATTGCTGTAGAAGATAAGGAAGTGAAACCATAATATAAGAGACAATTGAGATAAGTTTCCAGAGTGGAATTTGTGGCATTTTGGGGCCTGCAATACATATGCATTGGCAGATTAAGACTGTTGCTGCTCCTATTTGTTGTTCTCTATTCTTTATGTGACTGTGCTTCTGGCTCTTGAGTTTATCTTAGTAGTTTGGACTGAAAATTTGTTAGCAAGACAATCCCAATCCTATTCTCCCACCTGCCCCTAGAAAAGCCTGTCACTCCCTTGTAAGTACTAGTTGGAGTAAGACATGGCTGTCTTGTAGTCTTAGTATTAACATGATCTTTTAGTGTCTAGGTATTGACAATGCTCTGACCCTTAATTCTTGCAGGGCTTTGCACTGGGTACTGTACATTAGCTTAAGCAAATAAGTCATTCTTCTATAGCACACTGATTTTTTTCTTTGTCTCCTTTAGGGATACATGATACTAAAAAGTAATGTGAGCTTTCCGATGTAAACCATTCTGAGAAGGCAGCCCTAGAAACTGAACTTGCAATTACTAAAGTTTTAGCAGTCTGAAATATTTCTTACACTCAGTAAAATTCAGAAACAAAAGTACTTTGCTCCTTTTCTCCATGGGCTTCTCCTGGTGGTCTGTTCTTGCCTTATTACTATTTTGGCATCCAGTTTGTATCAATGAATGAACTATGTGTAAGCTGAAGCTCTAGAAGTAATGATCTAAGACATTTAATTGCCAGGCATCTGATCTTCATTGCTTTTGAATTATCATTATGTCTTTTGTGGATAGTATCCACTTTAATATCCCAATAAATAAATCCATTAAATAATAGTCATTAAGTTGTATTTTTGGAGGCAAAATGTTTCAGGAGACTAATCCATTGAAGTTTTGGTTTTGGTAAGACTTTCCTGCAATTGAAAAGCAGATATGATGGATTTGACATTAGCACTTAGGCTTCTGATCTAGAAGTATTAGCAGAGAGTTAAGCTAAGCAGAGAGTCAGCTGCCACCCACACTGTACACCAGTCCTATTGTTTATTTTGGAAAGTGCCCTTTTACCAAATGTGCTACTGAATTTCTGCTGTCCTTAGGCTGGTTGAATGCTATGCTCCACTGAGTGCAGCAAATCACATCTCCCCAGGCTGGTTGTTTTTTGCCATCTTGTTTTCTCTGGTTTGTTGCGGAATTTGTGGTTCCTGTCAAGTCACTTGCTGCCTCTTCCATTTTACATGCATTCCTTCCTAAACATAAGCGTACAAAATGGAGCCTTCTGATTCCTTTTCTATCATTTCCTAATGGGACTGAGTGAAATGCCTTGGCAAATTAAATATGAGCAAAAAGCTGCAAGTTGGTAAAGGCTTGGAGACCATACTATGGTGGATCAGGTTAAATATTTTAGAAATATTTAGAAAGAGGGCGTTAGGCTACTTAGTTCATTTGGGCTTGAAACAAGTTACTACTTGAAGTTTATTGCAAGTCATACAATATATTTTCTCTACATTGTTTCAAACTTGGTTGACATTCAGTACACACAGTAAACAGATTCTAACCTTCCACTACTTTGCAATGGCATAATCAACATGTAAATGATTGCAGTGAGGAAAATGCTTGCTGGTCATGTACCTGTGTGCTCTGTACTGACAGGGCTTTTATCTTTCGGGGTCCAAATATATTTTATCAAAAAATTTTAAATAGTAGGTAATTTTAGATGCTAAAGATTGGAATACTCCTTTTCAGTATTTGTATACTACATTATATTAACCCTCTATTTAAGAGTGTGATGGAAAACTTGGAAAGAAGCTCTACATCCTCAATATCTTCAATTTTCACTCCACCTACAAAACCTGCTGGCACACCAGTACAACCTGCAAATAATACTACAAGGATTTCTACAATGAGACCTCTTGCAACAGCATATAAGGCTTCCACTAGTGACTATCAGGTATTTTGAGGGAAACAGAAACGTGTGTTTTCGTATTGTCTCCCCTTGGCTTCATGAGGCTGTACAGACATTAACTTCAATTATTCTTCTGCCAAATAAATAATTGCCAAATTAACTTCAATGTGACCTTATCTTTTGCTGTCAGTTCTTTAAAGATGTGGTTGAAGTACAAGCTCAGTCTGTTCAATCTCTAAAATAATCATACTACAACTACTAAAATATACTAAATTAATGATTTGTCACTTCTTCAGGGATCAAGGGCTTGTTTTGAAAATATTTCAAACATATTTTGTCAAAATATAATAGCACCTAGGAAAAGAAGAAATAAATGATTAGTGTAAAAACTATTAACTATATGTTGACTGATTTTCTGTATTTTCTCTTTTTATTTTTCTCCCTGCCTTCTAGGTGGTTTCTGACAGACAAACTCCTAGGAAAGATGAAAGTATTGTATCTAAAGCAATGGAATATGTTTTCGGCTGGTAATATACAAGAGGAAGTAACATGCTAAACTGGTCAGGGTTTGAACTATACTACTGGCATTTGTAGTTAGTTGTATAACTACTGGTGGCAGTATTTTATCTTAAACAGCACCTATTACACCTTCAATTAATTCAAAAGACATGTAGCTTGCACTTTAAATGATGGCAATGTACACATGGTTTTACAAGCTGAATAAATGTAAATAAAAGTACTTTATCCCTAGTTGTGCTCTGATGGCATGATTGTGAAAAAATGTCAGTACTGACTTTTCCTCTGTAATTGCTTTCTGTGATTTACATCAAAGTAATTTGGAAGTGCTTAAAATGGCAGCTAAATTTGTTGATGCCTTTAAATTCTTTTTCCCCCTCTGGAAAGGTGATGGGTGACTTGCAGGAAGAACACTATGCAGAGCTGTCTGCTAGGAACAAGGCCTGTTATTAGTATGTGTGAATTTTTTTTAATTAGGATTCATTGCTGTTTTACAATTATCTCTGGCATACTATTCTAAATGTCATAGCAACCTTTTGACTGTTTTATTAATAAAGTTAAGTTTCTTTTCTTAGGTTGTTTTTCAAACAAGTATGAGTTCTGTTAGGAAAAAATATTAGCAGTACTCTTAACTGTTAAACATGTTGTTGCCTTATGCTTAGTGAAGTGCTACCAGCAGAGCAGGTGCTGCTGAATTTTACCAAAGTAGTACCAACTGGGGTTCAAACTAGCTAATATCATCTCAGTGGATATTTTATACCATTGTGCACTTAACAGGTTATCGAGGTTTGACTCTGGCCAAATGCCAGGGACCTATGACATCTGCTCTCCATGCTCTCTCCTGCCACAGCTATGCAGAGGAGAGGAATCAAACTAACACAAACACACTGGACTCATGAGTTGAGATGAGGCAGTGATGGGGAGGGGACGCACGAAAAACATGAGCAAACCAGTGAGAAACTTAAGTTGCAAAGTGATTTTTTAACCTAACAGAGTCGGGGGATAAATGAGAGGTAAAAATAAGCTCTTAAGACACCACTTCTTCACTCACCCCCCTTCCCTCTTAAGACACCATTCCTCAGCTCACCCCCTCCCTCCTTCTCACAGCCAGCAGCTCCGGGTGGGGGGCAGGGTATGGGGCTTTTCCTTAGTCCATCACCACAGTTCTTCTGCTACAAACACTATTTCTCTACTCACCCCTCTCCCTCTTAAGATGCCATTTCTCAGCTCACCCCCCTCCC
>VZTX01013596.1:0-72853 GCA_013400915.1 Pardalotus punctatus
AAGAAAGAAAAAGAAAGAAAGGATTAACCTCTTTATAAACCTAAATGGCTAAAGGTGGCACAGTGACTGCTAGCCCAGGAATCTGGCAAAGGCTGCCTAAAAGCTATTGCAGCTGATTTCAGGATACAGAAAAACATCTGCATGCTAGATTGTGGCATCTGCTGTAGGACTGATAGACCAGAAATCATGTGAGACTCATCTACTTTCCCAAATCTCATTTATTCAAATAATTGCTTTTGGGAAAGAATCTTACTTTGAAGTTTTGTAGCATTTTTCTTTCTTTTTCTTAATGGGAAGGCAAACACTTTATATGTGAAAATGATTTTGTGGGAGAAGCAGGAGATGCTGCCAGTAATGTTTTCTGGTAAGACTTGTGATTTTTTTTAAATGGATTATGGATTATCTTGTGATAGATAGCTCTCTTGTAGAAAATGAACTGTCTGACTACTCCATTTGACTTTGTATTCATTTGCCTTTGTTTACAGGGACCATATTTATACTGTTGATATGGACACATCACACACAGAAGAAATTTATTTTAGCAAAGTAAGTAGCTTTTATCATCACCCAGAAACCAAGGACACTAGAACAAGCTTCAAATAAATAGGATAATGACATTGTTTTAAAGAACTTGCCAGCACTGCTGTGAAACTGTAATAAGCAAGTAAGATGGCATTGCTAATCATATTTGCGGAGAGCTAGAATAGCAATCATGTCCTCTGTGAATTTCTGATAAGTGATTTAGCTGGGCTGATAAGCAATCTGTGCTGAAATACGGTGAGGTCCCTGATGGAACATCTGTCAAACATCTATTCATTTATATGCAGCCGTTTTCTGTAACAGCTATACTATCCCAATTAAGTATACTGAAACTTCCAACATAAAAAGAAAGTTACATACCTTCACACACACAAATCTTTTGCACTCATGCAAGAACTGACTAAATAAAATCTTACTATAACATCTCTTTGTAGATCTGTTCACATTATCTCCATTGGAAGTTACATTCAAACTAAGAAGAGCTTTGTCTGCGTTACTGTGTTGTATATTAACATGAACATACTGAAAATAATCTTGCTTCAGCTCCTTTGCATTGCATTCATATTGTGTCATATATGTTAAACACAGCCAGGTCCATCAGAAGATCATACAAATTTGGGCATTGGATGAATTCCACTGCAGGAGGGTTCTTTGTTATAGCTATGAATGATGCTAAAGATGAACTTATTACTCATCAAAGAGTGAGGGCACAGGCTTTTAATGGAAATAAGCATTCATGGTTACTCTTTTAGCTTGGACACCTCTGTGAATGCACAGTGCCTCAGTTTACTGATCAGAGCTGTCAGGGCTATCATGGCAGTAGTGTCTGAGGTGATACCATCTTAGGTCACATAATTTTAAACAAAGTTTTATTATTATTAATAAGCCTTCCACATTTGATCGTTTTTAAAACTCATCACAAACAAAAAATCCTGGCTGGGATTTACCTGTAAGTGCTCTGGAGAAAGTGTTAGTAGGTAAAGTCAGCCGTGTCTTAATAGGTGGAAAGCTCTTTGAACTTGTTAGCTGAATTGAAGTGGTAAGAATTACCTGAATTTGATTTCTTTCCAAATCTAAAGTGTTGCCTTTAGAAGAATGCATATTTCATTTAGAATCCAGTGAAGATTTGTAGTCCATAAATGATAATTCTGATTTGTAGAGCAATATCAATTAAAAGAAGAGAACATCTAGTACTTCTAAGAACAGTACATGTTTTTCAAAGTTGGCTTATTGTTGAATTCTGTTAGTTTAGGCTTTAAAGAAAGGGGGGTAGGTTTCCAGTCTCATGAACTGGTGGCAAAACAAAACTAAATGAGTGCTCCGCACCACTGAACTTTCATTGTTGTGGTGAATTAATCATGGAGAAAGAGTGCAGAAAACTTTCAATAAATGTATGTTCAAAAGCTGGTCTCTCCTAAGGGACTTCTGCTTCTGAAATCAAAAGTAAAAAACCTCTGAGTTCTAATTGATTTCTTTCTTTATTTTTGCAGAAATTGACATGGAAATCTAGACAAGCTGATGTAGACACATGCAGAATGAAGGGAAAACATAAGGTAGGCAATTTTCATTTCTTCTGCATCTGCCACATCAGTTTAGTTTGCTTTACCATTATCTCAGGCTTCTGTCTGTGATGTGGAATGGATCATGCCGTTCACTTCTTACCAGTAATTGCTTTTTCCATCAACTTACTGAAGCCTTTAATTTGCAAAAATAGTTGACTTTGAATGTGATAAAATATTACGACAGGAGCCACAACAATATCCTGAAATACTTTAAGGCATTGAGAAGGTCACAATGCTTACTGTACCGGTTTTACTTACCGTTGCTCCAAAAACCACGTGCTGCTGTCCATCCCCCTGCGGGCATTTCCTGAGAAGTTCAAGTAAAGCACTGGAAAACATGAATGTGTGGTTGTAGATGGACAATTTCACCTTACTGTAACCTGTGACTGGCACAAGTGGTATCATAATTAGATGCAGACTCTTTGATTCTTCACGTCTACTTCCACTTCTAGTTACAGATGCTTTATACCAGTACATTGTAGTGGTGATGTCACTGTCTGGCAGCTACACAGGTGAGGAAAAAACAGATTTTTTGCTCCTGAGGAAAGCAGCAGTTTTCAAACAAAATTCACCTTTGTCAACAGCAGCAAACTAGGAGCTGTAAAATGAATTCTGTATCTTCAGTTCTTTGTTATTTTTAAACCACTAGAGTATAAATTAATTATAACTTGCTCATTGTCAGTTAAATGTAGTCAAAATAAGGCCAGAATATTCACAGTGGCTACCAGCCAATTTAATTTAAAACCTGACAATGAATGAAATATGATGGCTTCAAAATAAAAACAGATACCCAAAATGCAGTAGTTGAAATAGTTTTCATTATTTTTCCTCAGGATGAATGTCATAACTTTATTAAGGTTCTCCTAAAAAGAAATGAGGACACACTGTTTATCTGTGGAACAAATGCGTTCAACCCTTCTTGCAGAAACTACAAGGTATGTGATCTGTTCTGGAAATTCACTTATGCCTTGACTGTTGGTTGGATTTGTTGTGGTTGTGCTGGCAGCAGCATTGAGGTTGACATTCAACTGTGCACTATTCAACTCTGAAGCATTTATCGTGACTTGTTTCGGTGGTACCGAGTTCAGTGTTGATTGGATTGCTGAGAATTTCTCAGATTGATGACCTACTTCTTTGCAACTCCTGCACATCAATGGTATGGCCACTTTGCATTGTCCTCCGTAGGTGCAGAGTCCTTCAGATCCCTGCTTGGGGACATAATGTCTCCTCATAAAGTTCCTCAGCTTGTCACTGACACCCACATCAAGTCATAGACTAATATTGGGGGTTTCCTTTGAGTAGCATGTTTTAAAGTTGATGTGGTACTCTTCTCAATCTCAAAACCAGTTCTCAAGATTCTGGAGTGCTTAGCAAGTTTCTTGCAAGTCCCTCAGACAGGGACGCTGCAGAGACCCTGTGGCATTGTGTGCTGTGGAAGTGATTGAACAGTAAATCTCCATAAGGAACAGTACAGCAGGACAGTGATGTACTCCTCAATAGCTGGGGATCTGCAAAGCCAAAATGCTAACTAGAGCAGGGTAGAAAACTCTGCTGGTCCATGCATGCTTGACATTAATGCTCTGAAGCCAGTTTATTCCTTTGGCTTAGTGTGTCCCAGTTATCTGAATTCCAACAGGACCCCTTTATTGAAATATTTCCCATTTTCTCAGGCTTTCACCAGTATATTCTAACTCTCAACAGTGAATGTCTCTGGAGTAGCTTTGAAATTAACTTATTTAAGCATTTGACATCCAGACTTTTCTAGGTACTTTTATGTCCCACAGGTCATTTCTCATCTTTTTTCTGGAAAAATAAAATTCAGTTTTGCTAGTGCTGATCCTGAAAAAATCACAGCACAATTTTCATTCAGTCTTTTGGGTTCATAGTTATTGTAAAAAAACAGAATAAAGATGTTAACATCCAGGAAAACTACTTCCCTAGTGGTATTCAATGTGACTGCTGCTCTTACTTGATATTTGTGCAATGCTGCTTTACCTCATTTAGCCACTATAAGGACTGCAGTCTAGAAAACCCAGGAGAGAAGTGCAGGGTAGTATTTTCTTCCACTCTGTGGAGGAAGAACCAAATATGAGTCAGAATACAAGCCTGTGTCATGGTAATTGTGAGGCAGAGGTAGCTGCTCTGTTAACAGCTGTTTCTTTTATTCTTTCTTTCCTTGCCTGCTCCTAGTATGCAATGAAGCTTCTTAATCTCAGGGCTGTATTTAGTCTTCTAGTACACTTTGTAATTCTTTATCTCTGAATGCCATTAATGAGGCTAACAAATCTCAACCAGTCCCCTTGCTAGGAAGTTGTCTTTTAGATACAACTACAGATTTCTTTAGCATCCTGATGTGAGGCATCCTTACCCTTACTCCAGAATTTTTATCCCCTGTGATGCAGAGCTAGATAGTGATCCCTCTGGCAGCCTGCAGAAGGTCTCTGCAGCACCTGTCCTGGCTTTTTCTCCATGTATTCCTTCATTGTACAGAAAGAGAACTAAACGTGCCAAACAGAAACAGGGCTGTCCCTCAAGCATGCCAGTGGTTGTGAGGATGAGCCCAGGCTGTGGAGCTTGGTGCAGGAAAAGTTACTCAGGACTGTAACTCATTTCCTCTCACTGTCACATGAAATGCTTTTCAGCCTTTGAGTAAACACAACTAACTTGCTTCAGAGTGAATTTTGACAGGAAGGATACATGACAGAAAATAAATGATGACAGATCATCCACTGAAGGACTTGGAAGCTGTAACATACGAATTAAAAGTTGATTTAAGTTGTTGATGGTGTCATGTGGGTTATTTTTTGTGCTCTGTGAATCTGTACTGTACGTGATCTATCCAGTATGAGCTGGACAAGTTACCTGAATAGGCTACAAAGATTCTTATTCCCAAAATACAGTAGTGTAAGAATCTTAGAGGTAAGAGGTGTACAGTTCTCCCTTAGCTCACTAAACCTTCTTGAACTTTGTGTAAAGTCAATCTGTATATTTGTGTCATTATCAGTGCCCAGGGTGAATTTATTTCCCAGGAGTTACATATAAACCTCAGAATTTACAATTCCTGCACAGTTTAATTCTTGCCTGATGATAAGAGGATTTCCCTGTGACACAGTCTCAACTGATATAGTAAAACAGTAAAACTTGAAGAGCATCTTTCTGAATATGCAAATGAAGGAAGAGAGCACCACTGTGGAGACTAGAGCAGAAGGATCTCTGAACTTGGGGGAGAAAAATGCACACAGAGATAATTGTCCTAGTGTTGTTTCTTCTGACTGCTGTGGTTTGCAGTCTTTTCTGTGTATAAGAGTGCTTCTGTTGGGTCACTCTTGAGGATAAATTTTGGAGCCTTGCCCGAACCACAGACCACATAGCCTGCTACAGTTCAAAATGAAGCTTGTGTACAGATAAAATATAGACTGAAGACTTTTGTAAAATTTGTCAGAGTTATCCCCAAAAGAATATGTTACTTACTGGATATTCTTTCCTCAGACTCGTTTTATTTAATACTGTGATTTTTGTCAGGTTTTCACTTCATAGTCAGGAGTAGAGTTGAGAAAGGGCCTTCCCCTCTACCCAGAAAAGAAGAAACAATGTCATAAGCCTTATCCCAGTAAGAAGTTCTGTTTCTCTATCTGAGGAGCTCCCTTTGATTTTTCAGATGGATACCTTGGAGTACCTGGAAGAGGAATTCAGTGGAATGGCCAGGTGCCCCTATGATGCAAAGCATGCCAACGTTGCGTTGTTTGCAGGTAAAATGATGGAGACAAACATTTACTTTCTGTCCTGCAGCCCAGGCTTGTGATAATACTGTGCCTCTTCCTTGAACCCAAAATGCCTAAATCTAAAAGGGAGTGAACAATGACTAAAAATAGGGGACATAAGAAAATCCCTGGCAGAAAAGGCTTCTCTTTTCTGGAATTAGCTTCACTATCATCAACATTGCATGAAACCTCAGCTTCCTGGATCAATATTTTAGTATTTCCTGTATTCTTGATAATATGCCAGTGTGAGGCACCATTTCTAGTGCATCCCGCTTCTGTGAGCATCAAAGGAAGTCAAGGCTTGTGTAAGCTTTAATGAGGATTGAGCAGGATATGCTCTTTAACAACTCTAAGCCTAAGCTAACATTCATAATGAAAGGAAGTTAGGGAAAATACTGTGGCATGCCCTTTTCTAGATCTAGAAGGAAAGGGAAGGTGGGGTTTTTTTTGTTTTTTTTGAAGCTGAAAACATCTTAATATGGTCTTACCAGCTTCTGTACACAAAGGAGAGAGGTGTATTGGTTAGTGGTTATTCTGCGTGCAGCAGAGTAGTGTTAACTCTGATTTCTACTATGATAGAATAAGTGAGGTCTTATAAATAAGGTTCATTTTGGTTGTTGATTTTTGTATGTCTCTTTATGAATTCCTGGTTAAATTGTTTCTTTGTTGAACTTCTCTTAGCATGAACCCTGCTGATCTTTTCTTAGATTTGGCTCTAAGATAGGTGGTGAAAATAATAATGAAGATAATAAAGAAGCATGATTATGTGAGTCTCTTCAGCAGCTGTGATGCTAGAAAGCATAGCCTGGATGCTCACATGGAATTCCTCTGAAGATTTAAGAGTGTGCACGTATTTCAGCCACTCTCAAATGAGTCTGTAGCCAAAGGGCTATATTAAGCACTGCTATGTTTGAGGTATTGTCATCTGCCTCACAAAGGAGAGATTTTATAACACATTTCAATTTCTTTTTTTAAACTCTTTATAATGTAAATAAATAGGTCCTTTTGTTTCAAGAATAATGGTGATTATGATGCTGGTAGTATGTGATTTCTTAATTACAGTCACAAGAATACACAGTAGAAATTCTCTAATTGTAGCAGGTAATTGATAAAGCATGAAAAGGAAGAAACACCTTCAGAAAACTATTTGTCCCATGTACCTCAGACTGTGTGTCCTTAGTGCAGTCTGAAGGACCTTTCAGAAGGGTCTTTCTCGGTGTACTGGCCAAGAAAGCATTTATGACCAGCCTATTGTAAACATTCACTTTGAATGCAGATGAAGTTCAGTAAGGTGACTCCCACTTTGTCACTGAAGAAATCCTTGCATTATTTGAAAATAAAGAGAATATTTATAGAAATGGTCATATTCCTTCATGGTGATTCAGAATAAATGTGATACAGTTCAAATGAATACTTGTAGAATGTGCCCTGTAAATCTTCTAGCTTCAGAAAATCACTGTTTTATATGTCATACATATTGATACCTGTGCTAACTTTTCAGAGTGCAGTGAAAAGCCATTTCAGAGGTTTAAGGCACTAATCCAGGTCATCTGAGTTTGTTGGGTGCACTTATATGAATATGGCTCTTCTTGTAACCTGTAGCTATTACAGCTGATACGTGCAAATTGTAGTTGGTCACATGTCTTCAGGAACTTGGCAGGAAAGAAAATAAATGTGTGGTTGTATTAACATGAGTTCAGACATCCATATCTAAACAATTCAGATTTTTATTCTGTTTTAAATTTGGGTTGTGGAGAGAGCATGTTGTAATTATTTTTTCAGTTTTGCTAAGAAAAAATGATCATTCTTAAGTAGCCAAATAAGGACAAGAATTGCATGAGTCATAACAAAGCACAGAGTCCTGCTCATAAAACACAGTCTGAATTTTAAATCTAGAGCTGAAATTCACAGACTAACAGAGTTTTTTAGGGTTGGAAAAGAGCTCTGGAAATCATCCAGACCAACCAGCCTTGCCAAGGCAGGGTCACCTAGAGCAGGTGACACAGGAATGTGTCCGGGTGTGTTTTGAATGTCTCCAGAGAGGGAGACCCCACAACCTTCAGGGGAAGCCTGTTCCAGTGCTCTGCCACCCTCAATGTAAGGAAATTCTTCCTCATGCTGAGGTAGAATTTCTTGTGTTTAGTATGGCCATTGCTCCTTGTCCTCTCCCTGGGCACCACTGAAAAGAATCTGGCACCATGCTCCTGGCACCCGCCTTTGAGACGGTTGTACATATTAATGAGATTCCCTCTCAGTCTTAAATTAAATGTTGTCTGAAAGTACAATGAGGAGAGTTTGACCAATAGAAGCCTCTCTGTTTTGTCCTGGATATGTCATCAGTGCTGATGCCTTCAAGGCACCAACATAATCTCTATCAAAGGAGATGTAGACAATTCTGATTTTTATGCAAACACAACCGAGACACAAGTTGCTGTGCTCATGCTGTACTGCTTGTACTTCAACCAGTCATGTTCCAAGATCTATCTTACGTATGAAAACAGTTCTGTACAGTTACCATAACCTGCAAACAGATTAGACAACAAACTGTTGCTGAAGCTTACACTTTTATGTCCTTGTAGTTTTGTATGTTTTGGTTGTCCTTGGGGTGCCATTTTGTAGCCCTTTCATATTGCTTGTCCTCCATTCTTTAAGAGAGAAGAATGCATACTTCATGCTGGAAATGCCTAAAACGCATGCTAGAAAAGAAACATTGGTGGGCAATCCTCCTCCATCTCTTTGCATTGCTGTTTCAGCAGGGCTCCTAGAATGCGATTTAATTTTTTGTTAGTGATCTTTGGCGAAGCAGAAGTGCTCTCAAGGGAAGAAAATTTTGTGAGTGTCAATTAGCTGTCTGTCTTCAAACCCTGTCTGGTCTGTACTCCCAGTTAAAACTAACAGTTCTGTTATATTTGTTTTGCTGGCTTACCTAGGCAGAATTTCTGAGCATTGAACTAGCCACATGTGACTGGATAGGGTCATTCAGTATGTCATACCTAAACCAAAGAAGAATTATTCCATAAGGTTATTTTCTCTCACAGCATCCCTCTGAAATTACCATTTTGCAAGGTGGTGACTTGCTTGTTCTATACTCATTTCCATTTACCTAGCTGGATTTTTTCCTTCCTTCAGTGTTCCTAAGGAGACTGTGGTGATTTTGTTTCCCCCTTCTCATTTGACTGATGAGAGAAGGCAATTGTACTGTTTCTAATGCTCCTCCTGCCTTGTTTCTTCTTCCCTTCCTCCCCAGAGGGAAAGCTGTATTCTGCCACAGTGACCGACTTCCTTGCAATAGATGCAGTCATATACCGGAGCCTTGGAGACAGCCCAACTCTGCGGACAGTTAAACATGACTCCAAGTGGTTGAAAGGTAGATAAACAAGGAGAAAAAAGCAGCATCTCTGATGAGAGTTTTGGATTTCTGACAGACCTCTTTGTCATTTCGTTTCACCATTGCTTTCTGGCAGAAAGAAGGCAGTAGATTACATCTCTTGCTTACACTGATCTGTTTATCTCTTTCTCTCTTCTCCTGACCCTGTTACTGGACCTGACAGAAGCTGTGAGCTGGGTAGATCAGAATATGTATTCCAGTGAGCTTTCCAAGCTGAAATCCACCAGTTTACATCTGTTGGATGTAAAGGTTGGAACTTGCAGGGCTCTGTGTGCTTGGGCTGTGTTTGAAAATATTCCTGCCACAGCACTGTTGGGTAACAGTCAAGGCTTTATGAAGTATAGAAGGTTTATCCTGTAATGTAAAGATTCATTAATGGAAGTAAAATTATGGGAATATTGCACAAAGCCTTTCTGTTACAGTTCTTAAGGATTATACTGCTGCCATTGAAATTGAATTAGGCAATTTCTGTGCTCTAAATGCCCTCATTGTTAAGGACGGTAATGTTTAGCTTCATGTAGGTGTTAAGAATTGTTAGCATTTGGAGTGATTTTAACAGAGAGCAAAGCCATAGTTTCAAGTCTTTTTCTGCATGCAGAAATGTTTTGCCAGGTGTCAACTTTAGCTGTCCCACTTTGCTTCCTGCTACAGACACGTGTGGGCAGAAACAGCTACATGGTTTGTTATTCCCTCAGCTCACAGCCTGCATGCCATAAAGAGCACTGCTTGGACCCCTCAGGCACATAGTTATAAATGCCTGTTTACTTTTCCTCTTACTCCACACAGGGCAGAGGTATTAGTGGCAGAGACTTAACTAACCTGCAGTGATGCTGCACAGACTTGTCCTCAGACAGTGATTCTTCTGCAGCAGTGATTTGTTCGTTCTCAAAATTGATCAACTTTGTCAAACATAGGCATTTCACCTCTGGATGTTAAGTGTGAATGTATTTGGCTTCTCTTTGCATGCTGTATCCTGTACATGGTGCCTAAATCAAATGTCTTGGGTTGTTTTTTTTTTCTAGAGCCATACTTTGTTCAGGCTGTTGACTATGGCAATTATATTTACTTCTTCTTCCGGGAAATAGCAGTGGAGTACAACAGCATGGGAAAGGTAAGGGCAAAAACATTGCCTTGAATGACTTTGTCAGATTCAGGAGGAGCAAAACTGATGCTATTCTTGGACCAATGCTGTTACGAGTGACCTTGAAATGAGAACCATAAATCATGATGACAAGGTCATCATTTTGAGAGGATTCCTATTGCTCAAGCCAAAAGATTGGCTGGAGTGAAACACTGCACTGTCTTGAAAGGAAACTGTGCTGTTTCTTACAGTGATGGTGTATGTTGGAGTCTCTTTTCTGAAATTATAAAAAGCACAAAGCTAATTTAGTTAGTTCAGCATAGTAGATAATTGTTAAAAATGGATTCCAAAGCAGGGAGAAATTTTTTTGTGAGGAATATGAATTGGAGTGCTGAGTAAACGGGCGTAGGAATTTTGTGCTCTGCCATTCTGCAAAGAATAATTAAACACTTTCTGCATTTTTCCTAATTTCACAATAGCTTTCTGACTAAGCAGTCAGAAAAGCTGACCAAGGTCACAAAGGTGGAGAACAGGAATAAAAGCCCAGGAAGATTTGCATAGTTTTTAAGTGCTGAAAACACAAGAATCAGAGCAGCAGTGTGGGTTGCAGGGATTGTGAATATGAAATGTGCTTTTGTTTGGGGAAATAGAAAGCTAAGCAGTCTGTATGGAAATGAGTTTTATATGGGTTGAGAACAGATCTCCTGAAGGATTTATGGCTGTATAATAAATGCCACAGTCTTATCTTTCATAGCACACTGTTCCAAAGCTTAATTTTTCTCTGTTTCTTATTTTTCACAGATTATAGAAATGTGGTATTAAATTAAGCACCTTGCTGTGTTATTCCAAATGTTTTAAATGCAGTATTCCAACTGCTTTTTTAGTTGAAGCAAACGTTTAATTTTCTCCATTATTTTTGCTGTATTCCTTCCAGGTAGTTTTCCCCAGGGTAGCCCAGGTCTGCAAAAATGACATGGGAGGATCTCAGAGAGTGCTGGAAAAACAGTGGACTTCCTTTCTCAAGGCTCGGTTGAACTGCTCAGTTCCTGGCGACTCACACTTCTACTTTAACATACTGCAGGCAGTCACAGACGTTATCCATTTCAATGGCCGGGATGTTGTTTTAGCAACATTCTCCACTCCATATAATAGGTAATAGTCACAATAACCTTTTACCTTCTATTTCCTTTATGTTTCGCTTTCCCCTGCAGTTTCTTTTTACTTTATGAAAGCGCAAGAAGTGGTTGCTCATACAACGTCATTATTACGTACCCTGCACTTACCAATAGTTTGTGTTTAATTTTAAGGTACCCTGATATTGCTTACTGCCTTTCATGCCTGACGACTTAGAGTGGCTTTCAGCCATTTACTACCTGGACACATTCCTTGGACATACGTTTCTTTACATGGGAATAATTCACACCAGCCACCAAGAAGTGTTGCAGTGTGTAACTTGCAGAATGTTCTTCCAAAGAGAAAAGAGAGTATTTTCTTTCCTCACAAAGAATGGACTGTGGGTGTCCTGTTTATATCTAAACCTCCAAGAACCATGTTATCTCCTCTGTTTCACGCATCCCTGGTGACTCTTGCATTGACCCCTAACCCTGTGTTGACCCTGCTGCCCCCTGACTCTCCTGGGAGAACCAAGGTCCTGGTGGCTGGGAAGGAGGGTCCCCAGAGCACCTCTTTCATTGTTTGTGTGGTTATCCAAAAGCGTCAGTTCATCTGCAGAGATTTTATTACTGTTACACATTATAGCATGCTTCTCTGGAAGTTATTAGAAAAGTAACTGTATCCAATTATTGGGAACTCCCAGAGAAATTAAAAAAAAGTAGCATTCTAATTTAAAAATATATCACAGTTTCAAAAAGTAACATTTGAGCTGAAAGACGAATTTTATTGATGAAATTAATTTAGTTTTGCAGTACCCTTGCCACCTCTTGTCAAAGCCTGACCTCAGTGAGGTCATTCACTGAACTGACTTTGAATGAGAGTAAGCCTGGGCCTGTAATGTATAATCACTGTTTTTGACATCAAAACAACAGGAACTGCAATGGAATAATTATGCCACCAATAGGGAATACAGGCTTAAATTAAGACGACCTCTTTTCATGCAATCTGGCTTAATAAAAGCAGGTGAACAAACAGAGATTCAACATCACAAAATAGATTGTATCTTGCAATTATCTCAAAATTGAGACTGTCCTCCCACTCTGCTAGTATTTCCTGTGGTATGTCATGAATAATTCTTTTCCTTAAATCTTGCGTTGTAAAATCTAAGTACTTGGTGTAAAAAGCAAAATACTGTTTTATAGGCCCTAGTTTTGCCAGACATTGAAGATGACAGGAAGGCACATAGTCTTGGAGACAGCTTATTAGCAGACCTGGCAGCCAGGAGGGCCAAGCATGTCCTGGGGACATCAGGCACAGCATCACCAGCCGGGCAAGGGAGGGGATTGTCCTGCTCTGCTCTGACCTGGGGCAGCCTCACCTCGAGTGCTGGGGGCAGCTTTGGGTGCCACAATATTAAAAGGATCTAAAGGTATTAGAAAGCATCCAAAGGAGAGCTACAAGGATGGTGAAGGGCTTGAGGGGAAGTCATATAAGGAGTGAATGAGGCCACTTGGCTTGTTCAGCCTGGAGAAGAGGGCGCTGAGGGAAGACCTCACAGCAGGGCAGAGCTTCCTCATGAGGTGAAGAGGAGGGGCAGGCACCAACCTCTGCTCTCTGGAGACCTGTAAGAGAACTCGAGGAAGCTGAGTCATGGAGATTTATGTTGGATATTAGAAAAAGTTCTTCACCCAGAGGGTGTTGGGCACTGGAACAGGCTCCACAGGGAAGTAGTCACAGGATCAAGCCTGACAGAGATCAAGGAGCGCTTGGACAGTGCTCTCAGGCACATGGTGTGATTCTTCATGTGTCCTGTGCAGGGCCAAGTGTTGGACTTCAATGATCCTCATGAGTCACTTCCAGTTCAGGAGGTTCTGTGATTCTGTAGTTCTGTGAAACTTACTTCTGACACGGACTCATCTCTCTCATTCCTCCTCCACTGAGGAAAAGTTGCAACAAATACCTATGGTGTCTGGAGCAAAGTTTCCTTCTAGAGTGAACTGACAGAGATTCCTCTGTCTAATCAGAGGTCACTCAGGTTAGAAGCTGGTGGTTGGCTGTAGTCCAGAGCTAGGAGATGGCTTGGACCTCTTTGGCTGTGACCCACATTGCTTCCCCCTTACTGCTTTATCACACTTCAGGCCTGCAAGCTGCCACCCTCCAGAGTAAAAGATGTTGCATCCTCTCACCACAGCAATGCCTCCATCAGTGTGTAACTGCGTGTTGAGCATGGGTCTCTGCACTGTTAGTTGTGTGAAACACACCTCAAGAATTTATGTGGTTTTTTTTTCTTTAGGACTTATTTCAGCAATGTGCAAAATATTCTAGCTGGAGTGGGTCTTGAGCTGTCTTTTAGGGTGAGGTTCTCTGTGTGGCCAAATACACCCTTGACCATCCCTTGCATCAACATACGTGTGGCTGCCTCCACTTAAAACTCCTGCTGTGGAGTATCACGTTAATATAGAGCTTTGAAGTTTCCTTCCTTATAAAAAGACAAATCTGTGGAGATCAAAGTAAGACTAGTACTGTCTTCCTGCTTGTTGTTTTTCTTCAGTAAAAAGCATTTTGAAATTTACTATTCAAACAGTTGTTTTTCTATCAATTTATATACCTTTAGGGGTTTAACTTTATCATCTCTTACAGTATTATGGTTACTACATTTTTTCTTTGATGTATAATAACCTAGTAGCTAAGAGCAGGATTGAAAGCCTCAACCAGCTGGGTTCATGCTATTTACCCAATAAAATCAAGTGGTGGAAGTCAGACATAAATACAGTAGTTCATCTATAAAAAAAAAGGAAAGGGGGATAAATGCATATTTCATGTTTCCAAGTGACTGACCATGGTAAACTCATAAGCTTTTCAGAAAGTATGAAGGTAAGAACACAATTATGTTTGGACAATGCTGTCATGGAGCTGCATGCAAGTATTCAAAAAGTTGAAATTTGCAATGCTATGATCTTAAAATAACATCGAATTTGCTTTTATAAGCTCTTTACATTTCATTGAGTAGAGCAAATTCCTGTGCATTTTTAACTTCTTTTCATTGGGAACACTTTGTGGATATCAGGCTGTGGGAGCATGAACAAATTACATGTAAAAGCCAGGTCAATGGCGCATTGCAGCACCCTTCCAGTTTGATTGGAACCAACTTCTGAACTGTCTGCAGTGTATTTTTGAGGCATAACAGGGATCACAAGAGTTGGTATTGAGAGGTGTTTTGACTTAGAAGACCTTAAATTTCCAAATAATGGGTTCTGAATAAGACTGGCCATTACTCCTCATGTATTGCCAGTGATAGCCAGAGTTTCACAGATTCTTTCCCTTCTTCAAGATTGTTACAATTACTTCTTTCTGTAGAGGATTTGAAATAAACTCTGCTGGCAGGAGCTGCCTGCTGATTGGTATTCCGGCTTTTCCATGGGGCTGGCTTTTCCTGTCAATACCATATTCAGAAGATTGAGTAACCTGTGACAGGAAGACTTCTACAGAGCATATTTTTCGCTCAAGGTTTCATGCATAACTGCAGAATGAGTAACAATTTCTGGGAAATGTCACTTTGCAGCATCCCTGGCTCTGCAGTCTGTGCCTATGACATGCTTGACATTGCCAATGTATTTACTGGGAGATTCAAAGAACAAAAGTCTCCAGACTCCACATGGACACCAGTTCCTGATGAACGAGTGCCCAAGCCCAGGTATGTTTCATGTATAGTGATATTGTTCTGTTCCTTCATGCAAGCTACAGAGTATTTTTTTATAATTTGGAAGGTGCAGATACAATTATACATGTTGCAACAGTAAAATAAAAGTTGAGGTGGATTTGGATCTAAACTATGCAGTTGAGATTTTTTTCCACTTAAACGAGAGCTGTGTAACAGAAATCAGGCCAGCATCAGATCCACTTAGTAAGAATAATCACTTAAGAGTGGTGTGAGTTACACACTTGTTGCAAACTGGTTAAGTAATGGATATATCTCATTACAAAGCCTGCCCCAGTTCTGCAGTTTGCTGTTCTATGATTAACATGCACCTTAAGTGCCACAGTGGATGTATTATGGAGAGGAAAAAAGAGCATTCCACCAAACTGGAGATTCAGTTTACCTCATTCCTCCTACGAGTTGTTTTTCCTGCTTCCACTTTCTTTGTGTTTGCATGCATCTCTTCTACTACACTCTTCATATTTCTTACAAGTACCATTTCATACAAGTTGCTGTTGACAGACACTTGTTAACTCATTTGCACCAATGGCACTCTGCTCTGAGATGTTGATATGCATATAGATAAATTTATCTCTGTTAAGCTTCACCACTGTAATGCATGTTTTACATTGCTTGTGATATCTTAAACAATTTCAAAAGAAAAAAACATCTGAAGTACTCTGCAGTTTTGAGCACCACGATATAAGAAGGATCTAAAGCTCTCAAGGAGTGTCCAAAGGAGGGCTATGAAGATGGTGAAAGGCTTAGAGGGAAAACCACGTGAGGAGTAGCTGAGGCCACTTGGCTTGTTCAGCCTGGAGGAGACTGAGGGGAGGCCTCATCATGATCTACAACTTCCTCATGAGGGGAAGTGGAAGGGCAGGCACTGATCCCTTCTCCGTGGTAACAGTGACAGGGCCCAAGGGAATGGCCTGAGGTTGTGTCAGGGGAGGTTTAGGTTGGATATTAGGAAAAGGTTCTTCACCCAGAGGATGCTGGGCATTGGAACAGCTCCCCAGGGAAGTGGTCACAGCATCAGCCTGACAGAGATCAAGAGGTGTGTGGACAATGCTCTCAGGCACATGGTGTGACTTTTGGGGTGTCCTGTGCAGGGCCAGGAGCTGGAATTCAGTGATCTTTGTGAATCCATTCCAGCTCAGGATGTTCCATGATTCTAAGAAGTTCCATGGTGGCAACTAAGCTTCTGCCTAATCCAAATTTGGCCCATCATATTTTGGATTTGCCAAGTGTAGTATTCATGTGCTGGTTTTATTCTGAAGTTGTCACTCAAGAGAAGAGCCTGGAGGTGCCTGGAAAATCTGATAAATTCTGTGTCTGTTTTCAGTCTGAGCCTTAGTAATGGAGGTTCTAGCAGCATTGCAGGATTTTCTTCTCCATTTTGCAGTGTTCCAAACAAGTTGTTGACACAATGGCCTGCTCTGGGAGTGCAAGGCTGCATAAGGGCTCCAAGGTAATTTGTTTGGACCTTACTGGGATATATTGGCAGGGAAGGGGAAAAGAAGGAGAAATCACTTTCAGTGGAAAAGAAGAAGAGCAAGTTGCATTATGAGTTTGGGATGAACCAATAGCAGGGTAACAATTCTGGTGAAGATGGGATAATATTGCTGTTTCTAAGCCTGAAGAAGATAATGTGAATTGTGAACAGTGTTTCATGTAACATTTGGCCATCAACCTGCTTATTGGAAATAATAATTACTTCTAGCTCATGTTGAAGTACATGAGAGGCACCTTTGAAATAAGGTCATTTTTATTTGGGTATCTCAGTATGGTGCAGATACCTTACTGCCCATATTGATCCTAACATTTCTCAGAAACCTACCAGAGTCTTTCAGTGGCATCGCTTCCCTGTTTGGCCAGACAGCAGGGTTTACTTGGATTTATGTTGACTCAACTAAACCAGTTTTGAGATTAAAACAGGATTAATCCAATCATGCTATTAGGATTTAGGAGTAAATAGGCCTCCAGATTAGGTGTACAGAAACTGTAGACACCACGGTGCCAGAAGGTGCAGGCTGCTCCCTCGTCTTCTGTTGGAATTCTGGCTCACAGGTCATGCCCTTGCAAGGGCCTAGGAAACCAGTGATGTCCTTGGCTTCTCCTTCTCTCCATTGCTAGTTCTACATGCAATTACAAGGCAACCAAAATATTTTGGATATGAAGCGGCAAGAGCACACAGTTGTCTGCAGGTAGTGTTCCTCACTCAGCTCTTGTGGGACCAGCCTTGTTGACACGAATAATTCCTTCAAATCCTATGCTACCTCCCCACACAAGATTTATGTACCTAATGTTTGAATATTTATCTAAATCTGAGCAACACAGATGATAGGACCAGTCCTGTATTTTGTTCAAGCTGATATTACTCTTGATGTCAGTGACTTTACCCACATCAGAGTAGATGAAAATTGGATACTGCAGTGTGTTTATGCGTGAATGGTCCACCTTTCATCTTCCCATCTCACACAGGCTCAAAGGTTTGAAGAATCATAGTGCTCTAGAAAATGGGATCAAATGGACCTTTTGTTGGAGAAAATGACCTACACAATACTAACAAGCAAAACATTTGCTGCTTCCTTTGAGAGATGGCCTGTCCAAGCAAGAAGATTGCACTACCTTTTAGGAGCAGGGTAGATTTTTGAAATAATGTGAGCAGATTTGCATTTAAGTTGTCAAAGAATGATAGATAACATTTCAGTGAAAGTCCTCAGTGTGCTACCATTCTTACATCATCTTAAATTGAACAAAGGGTAAACCAATGTTTACATAAATGCTATCATGTTTGTCTTCTCCAGTAGTCTGTTTTCTAGCACACACAACTAAAAGTGGCATTCTTTCACACCTGTTAAAAAAATTAACTTCCTTCTGTATTATAGGGACTGCTTTTATTCCGGGAAAGAGCAGTCAACTAGGCGCGTTATGGATGAGAAAACACCTGTGCCCGTGGGAAGCATCAAGCCAAATGCACACTTGCAGTGATTACTTTCCACAGGAGTGGATAAATTACAAACTCTGTATATAGCTCTCTTGGTGAAGAAAAGACTTTGTGCTCTTAAGTGATGTGAAGTCCTTTTGAATGGAGGATAGAGTAGCATTTTAGGCTTCTTTTGCGCGGTTGAGCAAGTCCACCACACTTCTCAATCCTCCTCCACGTTCAGTTCCTGTACAGCACATCACATTTCAATGAGAGCTTCATCACAAAAAGAAGCTTGCCCTCAATGTCAAGTAAGTTTCCTGGCTTTACTCTCTTGTTTTATACAGGCCTGGTTGCTGTGCTGGTTCTACATCGTTAGAAAAATATGTAACATCTAATGAGTTCCCGGATGATACACTGAACTTCATCAAAACACATCCACTGATGGACGAGGCTGTTCCTTCTATTGTCAATCGACCCTGGTTCCTGAGAACAATGGTCAGGTATGTACACCAGGTGAACTCTTGTCCTCATTTTAGCTGTCAAGTTGCGCTAATAGCCTTGCTTCAAATACTCTCCAGCTCTGTAAATGTCCTTGGTGTCCTGGGCATGAGTCCAGCTAGGAATGGTGTCAGAGTTGAGCAGATGCTGCGGAACTCCCTGAGCAGCTTTCAAGATAGGAAAGCCCTCAGTCATTTCCAACCATGTGTGCTGAAACCTGATGCTGGAGGAAAGGCTGTGCCGGGAAGGTTGACCTGCCTGTTGGCTTATGGGTCAGTGTTTGAGACAGCTCTGTAAAAACTTCAGGCAAGGATAAGCAGACAACTCAGGAGCCTGTACACAGGATACAAACATGTCTGCCAGGATATGTTCACAGGATATGTAGATGTCTGTCAGGTTATGTGCTGGTAAGCTTTAATGTTTGCAGAAGTGTCTAGGCAAAAATAATCGCATAATCTGCATCCTTTCTATGGCAACAAGAAAGTAATAATAACAGATTTGAACAAAGACTCATAAATCAGCAAGTGTTAAATTCACCATCCCCTTCCTATCAAAATACATTTCCACTCTCTGCTGTGGTCACTATACTACTTATCTACCCTCCAGCTGTGAATAGAATAATGTGACTAACTTTTGCCATGTTTTCCTCTCTTCCTCTGAACAAGGGTAAAGTGTTGTGTTGGGCAGCTAGCTCTGAAAGGGTCTGACTTAGTTTTAGTAATGTACCTTCTGTCAGGCTTTTATGCCAGGTTCTGTCTCCAACCAAAGTTGAGAGCAGCAAGCTCCACAGAGTGCTTTCCTTTGACAGACAGTAAAGGTACCTGGTACCAAATCACCAGTATACTTGTTTTCAATAAATTGTGTCATCCCAAGGTTTGATATCACCTCAGCACTGAACTTGCTCAGTGGTGGTTGTGTGATTATTTTTAGTGAGGTAAAATGGTGTTTAGCATCTTACTATTGCACTGGCACAGCTTTTTCTGACCAAAAAAAAGTTGAATCTAGTTCAGCTGCTTTTAATGTGACAGAGCTTGAATATTTTAAAACAGTTCACTGTGCTGATTCTCTCCCTGTCTGAAGAAATCACCAGGCTTTTGGAAGGATAATTCCTAAATGCCCTCAGACTCTTAGCATCCCGTCAGCTTTCTGAACTTCTAGACACTTCTGCTAGCTATTAGACAGCTAGCTGTATGAGCAGGCAAACACTTGAAAATTCCCCAACATCTGAGGAGCCAAACTGGTACAGTCTGTGTTGATTTATAGTCAGGTAAGAAAAATGCTTAAAAAAAAGTGGTTTATGGTTGCTAGAAGTCTGCTATGCACTTATCTGAAGTGAAGAAAGTGATTAAATAAATGACAATTCTGTGATTATCTCTGTGATTTATCTGTGAAAATGCTCTATTATTTAGGTATCGCCTGACCAAAATTGCTGTTGACTCTGCTGCTGGGCCGTATCAGAACTACACTGTGGTTTTCTTGGGGTCAGAGAAGGGAATCATCCTGAAGTTCTTGGCACGGACAGGAAACACTGGTTTCCTAAATGACAGCCTTTTCCTGGAGGAGATCAATGTTTACAATCCTGAAAAGTGTGTATCTGATTCTTTGTACATATGTATGGGTGACTTTGAACTTCTGATTTCCCAGAGAATAATTTGTCCCACGGAAAGGGAAGTGGTTAGAGAAGCCAAGTTTTTTGAGTAATTTTAAATTGTTTAGGGAGGGGATGTCTGCTTATCAGTCTCTACACTGAAATAGGATTTTTTTTATTCAGTATGTGTAGAAAACAGCCCATCCTATGCAGCAGCTGATGGATAATTAAAAGTGAAGTTCTGGAAAGGAAGATTAATTTTCTAATCCTATAAAAAACCCTGATTCCTCTCCAAATAACTCAACAGGCAGCAAGCTGCTCTCCAAGGGAAATTTTCCACATTTCAGTCTTCCTCAAATATGCCTAAGGGGGCTTTGAAGTGAGCCATAATTATGCAGAAATTTCAGCTACTTTGAGTGCTGAAGAAGAATAAACACAAAAATGAAGGGCCATCAGAAGCTTGTCTGGTGTGTTGTCTGTCTCCAATTCTTAACAATCCCATGCATTTTTAATATTTGCTTAAATGTCTATCAGTGTTTTTAGTAGCCATTGTATGTTCTTTTTCCTTGACTTGTTCAGTTCTACCCTTCTTAGGGATTTTTTGATTTGGAAGGTTTTTGTGATTTTTTTTCTTTTCAGCCTGAGGGATCATTAATGTTTCCCAGACAGCCCATTCATAACCTTGTCTCACTTTTATCCAAATCAGGTGCAGCTACGATGGCCTGGAGGACAAGCGGATCATGGGCATGCAGCTCGACAAGCCCAGCAGCGCCCTGTATGTCGCCTTCTCCACCTGTGTCATCAAAGTTCCGCTGGGACGCTGCGAGCGCCACAGCAAATGCAAAAAGTACGTGTTTTCTGGTGGCTGTCCGGCTGTGCCGTGGGGAATCCGGAGCACTCATGTCTGCCACCTTGTGTTCTTCTTTCCCAAGGGCCTGCATAGCGTCCCGAGACCCCTACTGTGGCTGGGTGAAGGACAGCGGGGTGTGCACGCAGCTGCTCCTTGGCTCCAAGTGAGTAAGGGCTCTGGCTGGGCGGGCCATGAAGCTCTGGCAGTGGTGCCAGACAGTCTTGGGCAAAGCTGTGTGAAACATGGGTTTTTTAAATGAGAGAGGGAAAAATGTGGGAAGGGTTTGTTTCTACCTTATTTGCATTCGCCTCCGAAGTGTCTCACAAATTTTTTTGATGTGAACTGTCAGCGGATTGGTAACTGCTGAAAGAGGAGGAAGAAGAAAATGAAAGAGCTGTATTAAGGTCCGCATATTATTGAAAGGAGCGAATTGGATGGATATGTCTGGACCAGCCTACACTGGAGCCATCACAGCTGATTAAAGAGGCAATAGAATCCAAATTAAATTACCGAAGTAATTTGTCCACTGAAAACAAAACCAGTCCTTCTAATTTACTGTGCATCACTAAGAGGAATCACAGAGCACAGTAAGGGCTTAAAGCAGATTTAGAGAAGTGCTGGATCTCCCCTTGCTTTACAGTAGAATTTAATTATTTTATGATAATGAAAGTCTGTGAAGGGAGCAAACCCACTTCAGAGCTCCATTTCTTAGCCTCTTCTGACACACCTCACGATTGCCCACTCTGAGATATACAGCTATATTCCCTCAAGGTAGGAGTGGCCGTGTAGCACTGACATCACAGAGCCTTGGCAGCCCCGTATCTGATCCCACTTAACCCTGCTTCTGTACAGGTTATCAGTGTGTAATGGACAAGTTACAATCCCTGTGCTTCTGTCTTTTTCTTAATTCACTATTTAAATTCTAAGTATTTTGTCCCCTGGGGATGCTATAGATGTGTGTGTCTGTATATGCTTTACAACAAAAATGTGGCCTGTTCCTGATTGGACATTTGGCAGAATAATGCTAAGAGGCGCCTGTGTCGATATCAGGTTTTTCAGAACTCCAGAAGAGTTTGAGACTTCTTCAATTTCCATGGCAAGTTGTAGGGAACTTCCATACCTCACTTTTAAAAGCAGCTCCCACTTTCATGTAGGTCCATCAAGACAGAGGCAGTGCAGCTTGCAGTGATGAAGTCCAAAAGCAAGCAAGGCAGCTCATGTTCTGTCCAGTGCTTAGGAACAGGGTCTAGATCAGCTGTGAAGAAATCTGGTGACCTTCTAAGCTAGCCAAGAGGAGGCAGAGATATTAGGTGCCCTGCTGGAGCAGGTTATGGTTGAGCAGGTGTTTTAAGAACATAGAATTAGAATGAGTTGTCTGCAAGGGCAATTATGCCTCAAGGGCAGGATCCTAATGTAGACAAGGGCTTTTATTTGGAAATTTTCCAAAGTTCTTGTCATTCACCTTTGACCACACAGGAAGTCAGAAGAACAGCTTCAATAATTCTCCAAAATCACAGACAGAGGTTAGGAGCATAAGCTGAGCACATCAGCTAGAAAACCTGTGAGCATTTTTCAGTAGAGCCACCTGAGTTAAAGGGAATATCTTTTGTGGGATGGACC
This sequence comes from Pardalotus punctatus, assembly GCA_013400915.1. Taxonomy (NCBI): domain Eukaryota; kingdom Metazoa; phylum Chordata; class Aves; order Passeriformes; family Pardalotidae; genus Pardalotus; species Pardalotus punctatus. The sequence continues at coordinate 22,631 of VZTX01013596.1, forward strand.
TTATGCCTTGCAGCCTCATCCAGCATTGTTCCTAGACAATTGTAGAAGTGCAGGTTGTGTTTCCCCAGCGCAGCCCGATGGGCTGGCTTCCTTCTCACGCCAGTGTGAGTGCACCCGGTCTGCTCTGTGCACAGGTTATAGTTGGTCCTGATAATATCATATATTTAACAGTTTAGAAAATACAAGAGTGTTTTCTTCCCTTAGTAATGAGGCATTCAGTGGATTTTTTAAAAGTAATAATATAAAGACAGAGTATCATCAGAAGCCAAGAAGGCATTAAGCAATGATGAATAGCTCAAATGTGTATGTTGCAGTTTTTCAGCCATTGTGTGGAATTTCCAAAGAAATAGCCAGTTTCACAGCAGGGATTTATTTCAATTGAACATGTGATAATTTCTTTCTGGTTATGTCTATGACTGTTGTTATTCATACTGTTTTGTTTTTTTCTATTATTTAGACTGGCATTTGAACAGGACATAGAGCGTGGCAATACAGATGGCCTGGGTGACTGCCAAAGTAAGCAAAGCTTTTACCTCTATTTACCATGTGTCACAGTATCCTTCTGAATGCCTCAACTCACCATTACCTGTCAGGCATTCTTTTGTAGCAACACAAGCCACAGCAGGGGCAGCAATGTAGCTAATGATGCTGGTTCAGAAGAAGAACTGTTGTTTAAATGTGTTTGAGGAAAATAGCCCCCAGTTCATGTGATTTATACAAACACGGGACTTCAAAGTGATTACATAATGAGAAAAGCTCAGCTCTAGAGGGTATTGATTACAGCAATGGCATAATGAATTGGGGTCATTGTCTTTATTAGCCATGGTGGTTGGGTTGTTTATGTAGATGTACAGAAGTGGCTTGGTTTCTTGATGTAGTCTGTGACATGGGCTACATTCCCATGCAGCGCAGTGAGATAGTGAAATATATCTTCAGTTTTGGATCTGGATCAAGAAATAACAACTGTTTACTTTGTGAATCTTAGGGAATTTTACATGCAGTCTGGACAACCTCTTGATATTAAGGGTCAGGTACTATTGGCACTGCCTAAGAAATTATAATCGCAAACCTTAGGTACTGACAGCGTGAGCTGGAAGCTTAAACACAGTCTTTAAACATTTACCATTTTGTACTGAAATGCTTAAATGTGTTTAGCTTGCACCGCATGCAAAGAAACCTTACATGCCGATTTCTGAGCCTTCAGGAATACCAACATCTGTGTTCAGGACAGCTCTTGCTCCCAATGTTCTCACCTAGGTTGGTTTAATTCTAAGCTCCAAATATTATTTATAAACCTCATTAAATCAAGACCTACATTCTTTTCAGTGTCATTCACACTGATGCAATAAAACTGATGAAGCTGATGCATCAATGTACAGGAGAGAGTCATTACTTCTGCAATACAGAACAAAATAACAGAGGACTAGACTGTGCCATGGGACACAGTGTGGGCCAGCTGCTCTGGAGAAAGCCAGAGCCTTCTCATGCCTTGTGCATCTTTATTCAAGAGCCCTTAATTACTGTGATCACTGTGCTTGAAGGGGTACAAGGATTTCAGCCTCTGTCATAAGATAGGGTAATACAGACTATCTCAAAGATTTTTGAAGGAGGTGTACACATAGGCTTTCCCTCTGTTTTCCTGTAAAATGGGTTAGCACTAAAATCAGGTCAGTTCCCAGCTGGTGTATCTTTGCCCTTTTCAGCCAGTTCTGCTCTCCTCGGGCAAATAGGTTAGGCAGGAGTGGAGTGTACCTGATATCAGTTACATATCAAAGAAGGGTAGGAAATTATTCAGGAACAGCACATTGTGCTCATGGAGAGGGATCTGCTTCTGTGCAGACAGCAACAAAGCTCATACCCTGCTTAAATCCCTCTTTAGCCCTGAATGATGCATTGAACCTTGACACTGCACAGGGGTAGATTTCCTTCCCTGCTAACCCAGCTGATCTTATTACTTCATGTGGTCTTGGGTCATCTGAGTTTTGTCCTTGTTGATTTACATTGCTGGCTGCATCCCTCACAATTCCTTGCCTTAGACTAGGACTTGCAAAGAAAGCAGGGAGGCCTTTGAAAAGAAAAGAAAGAGAGCCCTCCCACTTTGGTACCTCCCGTACAGAGCTGGTCAAGAACACTTTCAAAGCCAGACATTGTTTTTGGGTATGTCTGAATATTAGTTTTGCCTGGGTCCTTCATGTACAAATCACGTACTTATAAATAACAGCTGAAACATAAGCAGTTACTAGCAGCAAACAACTTTAAAGAAAAAACAAGATAGAAATAATGATTTTTTTCCCCTGTTATTTGTCTTTCAGATTCCTTCGTAGCCCTGAATGGTAAGGAAGTTCTTAGTTTCATTATTTATTGACAGCAAATCCATTTTGGAGGAATCACTTTTTACTAAACTTTTAAGTATTTTCATACTTTTGTTATATTTAATGTTTCTTCCCAATTTATTTTGTTCATAGACATTTCAACTGCTTCACCTGATCATGAAATGTCTTACTACACAGTCTATGGTCAGTTTATGAGTGTTCTTAAAAATTCTCCCCAAATCCTTATGTTAGCTAGTAGCTCCTGTACTCAAATAGCTGTTACCCTATTTTATTTGTTATGTCTTAGTTTTGAGGGCCCGATTCACTAATCACAACTATAATTAAGTCATACCTCTTGATTTTCAGTCCCTCTTTCCTTGTCCTCCCTCAAAACTGTTTCCATTTAATGAAAGTCAGATATTGGCTATTTTAATGGTATGCCAACAGACATGATTAAGAGCATGCTTCATCTGAACACTCAAAGAAACACTTGGGTACTGTGATGCATCTTATCTGTTCAGCAGGAAAAAAAAACAAGATAGTATCTCACATCCTACTCATGAGCTGTCCAGGTTGATGTCATTACTGCTACAGCAGCCAGTCAAAGATACCTTAGGGAAAGCAGCAGAACTATCCCTGGGTTACAGAAGGATCTCTCATAATGAAAATTAGCCTTCTACTTATGTGGGTTGAGACTGGATTATGCCTCAGTTCCTGAAGGTTCTTGTCACTTCTAGGGTGAGTCATTTATGTTGTCCATTCTTGCAATACCTTATTGTCTGAATGGGGCCTGGTTCGTAAAAAAAAATTGAATTCACACAGCAAATTAAATGGCCTGAACTGAAGAGGTTCATTTTTGCAAGCCTAGAATAGCAAGTTCCTGTGAGGCAGCTGTTAATCTGTGCTCATAGTGCTTACTACCACCTTGTTCTGCATATTTAGAAGTGGATTATGCTGGTTCTTGGAATGAAGAATAAATTTCTTCATGAGGAATCACTGCAGAATAAATAATCACTTTAAATTCAAACCTAGATATATATTGCAATAGCTTTTCTTTATAGACATCCTAAACAAAGACAAGTACTCACAAGCTAAGAGGGTGTGTGGTATTGCTGCTAGTGAAGTCAATGGCAAAATTCCTTGTGGGAGGGAGCTTCCTTGTGAAGTTTCTTTCAGACTGTACAAGACAAGCAGTTCATCAGGGCCAGATAAAATTCACCATAGCATTGGCTGAGCATAGCAAGAGGTAAGCGAAGTTGTGATGAACTTTCAGTCGATCCTTTCATCTCATGCCTGCAGAATATGTAGGTATAAAACAGAACCAATGACAGCTCAGCACAGCAGAATATAAATAACTGGAGGCACAGAAATGCTGTTCAACATTTGTAAAAATAAAATCAAATTCCCCTTGCTGTTTATTACCAGGAAATGAAAAATGTGCAGGTGAAAGTTGTTTGAATGTAAAGTAATGAAAACCAGTGAAGGGAATGTACAAAATCAAAGGCAAGTTGAGACTTTGTAATATATGGAAGACTGACAGTTTCATCTGCATATACAGTTTATACTTTCTTTCATTATAAAATTGCTGTATTTCCAATGCACAGAGCAGTAATTAAAGAAGAGTAATAATAAAATCCATACTGCTAAATGTAAAGGTAAAGAGAGTGGCTTTGGGCATAGTGCCAGAAATGTTGTAGATTTCGTGTTTCTGAGTGAATTCGTAGGCTACACAGTCATAGCTGTGGAACTGTGGTTCTGGATACTGCCAGCTAGAGTATTAGTAGGAGCTTCAGTAAAAACTGATATTTTAATCTCACCAAGAAAGCAGAAAAGTGTTTCAAGTTAGCAGCAGAATGAAAAAAGCTGAAGTCCAAGAGAGTACAGTTAACAAAAGAGCATGTATTTTACTGTCCAGGCATGTCAAGCCCAAAGACAAATTCCATAAATTAATCCAGGTTTTAAAGTAGAACCCTACAGAAAGGTGCAATGGAGAAATGCTGACCCAGCATTGACATGGGTTCCGTTCATGCTCTGTCCTTTCCAGATTATTTCACTGACCCCTCTCACGTCCATCCTGGTAATAGGGTCTCTATGTAAGTCAACTCCTCCTTTTATGGGTTTAGTTAAAGTACCCACTCTGGTTTTATTGCAGTTAGGCTTTCTTTTCACCTACTGCCAGTCACCTCTATGATCTTCCACATCAGAAGTGCAAAAATTCTAGGATGAGGTAGTAAACCAGTCTTGGTAAACATTAATGTTTGCCAACTGTAGTGAATCCCCTGAGTAATTTTTTTTCTTGAAAAAACAAAAATTTTATGAATGGTTGATTTTGATGTTACTGAGTACAGTTTAATGCAAAAGTAAATGGTATATCATAATAGATTAGGTGGCAGAACACTGGGATATACCAGAATACCAACCGAGTGAATGCTCAGAGCTCTTGGATTTGGTGGGCTAAATATATTCGAAGTTGTGTGAAGCTCCAAAAGAAGTCATAAGGCCTGATTCTCTTCATTTGCTCCACTGTAAATCACCCTCCTTCACAGACTAACTGCCAATGTGTAGCAGTGTGAATGAAAGGAGAACCAAGCCATTAATCTTAGTATTCTTGGCATCAGCCTCCTCCTGAGTTTGGCACATGGGCTCTCTTCCTAAGGCAGTCTCACATGACCAGTTGCAAACAAGTAAAGTGCAAAGTCCACACAGGTGACTCAAGTGACACCCAAGGAGAAGATAGCAGACTGAAGGTCTGGATGCAGAAAGTCAGAGAGAAATCATGCAAGAGCCACATATTTAAACACAGAGATTAAGCTAGATTCCTCTGCAAAATTCTAACCAGCTTCAGTTACCTTTGGAAACATCAATTCTTAGTGAATTGGGCCCTTACATTACCCCCTAGCCATAGTCCTTTCTCCCTCGATAGTATTGATTTAACTTTTCCCTCTAATTGTCTAATTAGGTTGCTATAGCTGTTAATAGGATAGTGCACAGAATCTTAACCTCTGAGATCCTAATGACTTGTGCATATTAGAGCAACTATCAAATACGTATTGAATCTCTGTCTTTGTTTTAAACTTGAAAAAAAAACCTCCTTACATTTTACAAGTGCACTTCAGAACAAGCTATAGTTACAGAAGTGCAGCCTTTCTGAATCATTATCTGTGCTCATAGACACTAAGTGCTTTTACTCTGCCTGGGTTACTTGATTACAGCACTCCAAATATAAAGTTTTTGCAAATAATGAAGCACCTAAACCAGACTTTTTAAAAGTGTGTCTATTTGATTTTTATATGTTTTCTTTAAACAAAGACATTTGAAAACCACTATGTGTATGGTTATTCGGAGGCTTTGTTTTAAAACAAAGGCAGAATTGGTTTTTCAGATGTTTTTGTATTAACCATTATTAACACAGAGGCACTGGCCACATCTCAGATGTGCTAAAGCCTCGTTAAATTTCAACAAAGCTTATTTGCAAGTGAGAGTGGTTTAAAATGGTGTAATGGGAAAAAAGGGCCTACTACACATTGCGAACGATACAGCACATTGTAAAGGCTTGATAATGGTTGTGTGTGAGAGGGCCAGGACTGGGTTGCCTGCTGCCTCAGTCTTTTCTCTGTTTGTGAGAGAAACTTAAGCAGCTCATACATTTGTGGTGCCACTCTGATCTGGGGTGAAATTCACCCAGTGGGACTGGTTATTCAGGCACTTACAGGACACTGTGATACTGCTTACAGAAGCAGTATCACTGCCTAGTAGTAAGTGTTTGCAAAACACAGCTCTCACACAACTGGAACAGGCTATTAAGGTTTAATCTGCTCCTGCCCTGCTTCCTCAAAATCAAATGGAAGAAAGTGTATCACGATTAGCTGTGTAAGCTTGCTTCTCCATGTGTACTAGACTAATACATTAGAAACAGAGAGAATAGACTGATTTTTTGCATTTGTGTGGAACCCCTCTCTACCTAGTGACCATCTGGTACACATTAATATCTTCACAATGCCTTCGCTTTTCCATTACAAGGAAGTTCTCTGTGTATTGGCAACATATGGTTCAAGAAATCTTTTTTTTTTCCCCCCAGTAAATGTGTCCCTTAGGCATATACTTCCTCTAGATTACTGCATTATGAAATGTTTTTCTTTAACCATACTTGTAGCTTTTCCTTAGAATTCCTCCTTTAAACACACTTTAAAGTGCAAGTGTCTGTACAGAGATATAGTCATATAAATGCATATCAAACACAGACATAAAATATGATTGCTACTTGGCAAGATTTTCTTCTACCTCCTTATCAAGCAATGACTAATTGCTTTCTTATGTTGAGTGCAGCACTATTTGTAAGCTGACCAAATACTGTACACATTATTGTTCTCGCTGAAAGGGGTATTAACTTGAAGACTGGAACCCCATGAATGCTTACACTGTGGTTTAATCCTTAGGGGAAATAAAACATAAAAATTCCATAATTTCTATTTTCTTGCCTGTCCTCTGCCCTGTTATTTGTCTTGTTTCTTGGGGATGAGCACAGGAGTTGACAAGCGTAAAATAGCACTGGAGTGAATGCTTTCAGGACCCAACACATTCTTGCTTCAGGAGGGCATGTGTTTTCAGTTGCTGAACCTCTACCTGTCCCTTTGGGTGCAGACGGTCCTGCTGCAGGACTACTGTGGAGCAGGCAGCACATTTGGATTGGAGTTCATTGTTGTCTATCTGTGTGTTACCAGTGTTCCCAGCCATGCTGTGGCTTATGGAAACCTTTTAAAAAAGAGGATAACATTTGGCTTCTCTTTTCTATTTGGGTGACATTCAAAGCTCTGTCTTAACAAAATACAGCATGTAATTTGCCGTTTTAAAGAAAGATGACTGGGAGAAACCACACTTTCTACCATGAGAGGGTAAAAAATAATCCATTGCCCTTGCCAATATAAGCCTTAGACTGATATCCAGAGCTGAATTGTGTTAACAATTAGGTGTAGTTGAAGGTTGGCTTTGTGGTGAGAGCACTGTGAATTTATCCAATTTTCCTTTCAAAGCATACAAGTTAAAGGAGTTCATTGTGTCCATGTCCTGTGCAAAACCTACTCCAAAGTACTTCCATATATAATTCGGTGCAGTAAATCAAAAGGGCTCCTCAAAAACTTAGAGAGGAGCACAGATTTTTTTTACTCTCAAATCATTAATATTCAACAGGACTTCTTTAAATCATAAACCATCTTAATAGAAGTTGCAGCATTTTGCTGACTTCATCAGTAGTTCAACACAGTGCAGCTGGTGAAAGGGCTGGGTAAAATGAAGCATGTGGGTGCATCAAAAAGCTTGGGGACATTGACAGCAAACATTTAGATTTTTGGTTGTTGGAGTGGAATTGAGGATCTAGGTTCATCATCTCTCTCTATTCTTCTGAGAGCTGGGGCTGCATGGCTTTAGAAGCCATTTAAAACTGCCTTTTTGAGATGCAGCTTTCAAAAGCTTTGTGCTTATCCAGTAGCTGTTTAAAATAAACTTACACAAGCACAGGCTCTACCTGCCCAGCTCTGTGCCTTCTCTGTGAGGCTTTAAATTTCAGCTCCTTGTGTTGATCTGTCTCTGCCCCAGTGAGTCTTAAATTATTTTTCTGAGCAGTGAAGCAAGATCAAGGGAAGGAGAGGGGAGAGGGTCCCTGCGAGGGCAGTCTGTAGCCTGGTGATTGGACTCCTCTCCAAGGGAGAGTCATCTAAGGAAGGAAAATTCATTTGCTGGGCTGTTCAAAAGGAGACAGGAGAAAGGAGGGCTGCTGTCAGTCTGTCTGGCATTATCTGGAGAAAAAGCATTCTATGCCATTCTGTCTGTGAATAATCCAATTCTGTTAGTTTGTGTTTGAGGAAGTGTCAAAAATCCCTCCTTTAGTGGGCTCTTTAAGAAAAGTAGGTAAGGGGATATAGTTACTCCACATCAAATTAAGGAGGCCCAGAACTCTCTGAGTCCTGATGAAATAATTCACTTTGGTGTGTACACCAAAACCACTTCAGAGCGGTTTCAAGGTCAAAATGTTGTGGTATGGATGGTGTTTGGTGCCCCCATCCCCACCAGCTAAGCCACTGGAAATTCCAGGTGAGAGCTGTCTTTCAGAGACAGTAGACTCCAAGCATCTCAAGCATTTTCAGTGCTGATGTACTTCTCAGGATCTGGCTGCAAAGAGTATGAGTCTGCAAACACGTCACTGTCCCAGACAGACCGCCTCTCAAATTGTGCTTCATTTCCAGTGGGGCATGTTCTGTGAACATGCTGTTTGTTGGGGTGTATGTGGTGTGAGAGAAGCTGATCAGTCCTGTTCAGGACAACAGTAACAATTTCTGGAACATTTGTAATGGAAAAAAGGCATGTGAGACCTCGGTCTCAGCTGATGCTGGAGTCATGGGTTCTTGGGCAGATCCACATGGTGAGGCATTGTCTTCACTGTCATTCTGAGCAGAAATGGTGTTCTGTCTTGTGCTTATTGCAGAGCCATTTTGAACCATCAGCTCAGACAGGACCGATAGTGATAGTGCAAGCGGGTGTGAGCAGCTGGCCTGGGACATTTCCCGTCTGGAGAGGAATGCCACAGTGTGAGCACGATGGTGTTAGGCAGTCCTTTGTTCCCCTGGGGGCATGAGGTAGAGTGCCTCATGATGTGGCTATTTTGTACTTCTGGCATTCCTGTTCCATTTCAGCCATTTTACAAGTTGTTCTGTTTGAAATTGATTTTTTATTTGCTTTTTGACTGAGCCAGTACCAGACAGCATGGGCTGACACTTCAGTTTCAGTCAAGCGTGTGTACTGAATCCAGCCAAAGGATGCTTGACTCAGATGAAGTGTGCTTACCCTCTTTCATGTGCATTTAATTCTGTTGAGACACACAGAACTGTCGCCTCAGCGGCAGCACCTCTTGGCACCCTGATCTGGAAGGTTCAAATCTCCCCTTTCTTTGGAGTCATGTTTTGAAGGACTTTTGAAACATTGCTCAGCCTAAAACAAGATGTTCACCCATCACAGAAGCAAAGCAGTGCGTACATTCCTGAGCATGGAGAGGTAGCGTGGTAAGTGACTAATGAGACTTGTCTTCCCTACCTGTATTTATAATGTAAACAGGACACTCCAGTTCCCTAGTCCCAAGCACCACCACTTCTGACTCTCGCGCTCGACAGGGTTATGATGCTAGGGGACGCATGCTGGATTGGAAGGATCCGCTTGGTTCATCTGAAAATACAGATCCATATGTGGCAGTTTCATCCCATAATCATCAAGACAAGAAGGGTAAGGCCTTGGAAATGACATCCTGTGGTGAGGAGGGAGGGGGAGGAGGACTAAAGTGTAACTGCTTCCAGCTGGCTCAGAGTAACATGTAATGAAACTCCTGTGCTATAATTAAAAGCCTATCGTAAAGTCTGAAACTAAACAGCCAATCTCAGACTCAGCCCTAGATAATTCACTGCCTGCGGAAATCACACAAAACAAACAGAAGTGTATGCCTTCATAGAGTTTTGTGCGTGTGTATGAGGAGGGAAATGGGGGATTTAGCTCTCTTTAAATTTGAGCTGCCTTGTTCTCTGACAAAGCAAGATCCATGGCTTCCTGTTGTTCTTATGGGTGCATTTTTATATTGCCTTTCTCTGAATTCTCAGGGCAGCACAGCAGATCTCAGCTAATTTCACATTATTTCCATCTCTCAACAACCACAGAATCATGAAGCTTTGATTTGGAAGGGTTCTGAAAGATCATCTCTTTCCAACCCTTACCCACCATGACCAGAAACATTCTTCACTTGACCAGGTTTCTCCAAGCACCATTCAACCTGGCCTTGAACACTTTCAGGGATGGGCCATCAACAACTTCTCTGGGCAACTGTTGCAGCCCTTCACCACCCTCAGAGTAAAGAATTTCTTTCTAATATCTGACTTAAACTTACCCTCTTTCAGTTTGAAGCCATTCCCCTTGTTCTATCACTACATGCCTTTGTAAAAAGTGCCTCTCCAGCTCTTCTGTATCCCCATTTAGGTTCTGGAAGGCTGCTATAACATCTTCCCAGAGCCTTCCCTTCCTCAGCCTGAACAACCCCAGCCTGTCTTCACAGGAGAGGTGCTGCAGCCCTCTGAGAATCTTTGTGGCCCATGTGGCCCATGTCTTTCCTGTGCTGGGACCCTGGAGCTGGACACAGCACTGCAAGTGGGGTCTCACCAGAGCAGATCAGAGGGGCAGAATCCTCTTCCTCGCCCTGCTGCCCATGCTGCTTTGGATGCAGTCCATGACACATTGGCTTTTTGAGCAGTAACAAAACATTGCCAGCTCTTGTCCAGCCTTTCATATACTAGGCCCCCAAGTCCTTCTCCACAGGGATGCTCTCAATCTGTCTGTCCCCCAGCCTGCATTGATACTGGAAGCTGCCCTGACTCAGGCACTTTGCACTTGGCCTTGTTAAACCTCAGGGTTCTCATGGATCTACTTCTCAGTCTTGTCCAGGTGCCTCTGGATGGGATCCCATCCTTCAGGTGTGTCGGTCACACCACACAGCTTGGTGTCATCTGCAAACTTGCTGAAGGTTCACTCAGTGCCACTATGTCATTGATGAACACTCAGGTCCCAGCACTGACCCCTGAGGGACACAACCTGTCACTGATCTCTATTCAGACATTGAGCCATTAACCACTACCCTCTGGATGAGACAGTCAAATGAATTCCTTATCCATTAAATTGTCCATCAATCAAATCCATCTCCCTCCAATTTAGAGAGAAGGTTGTTGTGTGGGGCCATGTCAAAGGCCTTACAAAATTTCAGATAAATGACATGTGTAGCGCCTTCCTTGCCCATTGATGGAGTCTCTCCACCAGGTTGGTCAGGCAGCACTTTCCCTTGGTGAAGTCATGCTGGCTTGAACACCTCCTTGTCCTCCATGGGCCTTAGCAGAGCTTCTAGGAAGATGTGTTTTGTGATCTTCCCAGGCACAGAGATAATGGGACTGACAAGTCGATAGTTGAGAGTCCTTCTCTCTACCTTTTTCAAAGATGGGTACAATGTTTCCCTTTTCCCACTCACCTTTGATTTTACCCAGCTGCCATGCTTTCCAAATATCATGAAGAGTGGGCTGGTAATTAAATCAGCCAGTTCCTGGGACTCTGTGATACATCTCATCAGGTTCAATAGGCTTAGGTATGTTCAGGTTCTTCAAGTTGTCCCAAAACGGATTTTCTCTTACAGTGGGAGGGACTTTGCTCGCCCAGGCCCTGTCTTGTGGACCATAGACTTGAGAGGTGTGGAAAGAGAGGTTGCAAATGAAGAACAAGGCTTAAAGTTGTTGAGCACCTCAGCCTTCTCCTCATCCATTGCAGTTTGCCAGCCTTGCCTACCAGGTGGAATACACCTCCTCCAACTGCCCTTTTCTGGCTGACACACCTGTAGAAGCCCTTCTTGTTATTCTTTGCATCCCTTGCCAAGTTCAGCTCCCAATACCCCTTGGCCTTCCTGATGCCATCCTTACACAGTCAGACTGTGTTCCTGTAATCTTTCCATGATACCTGTCCCTTCTACCAACACTTGTGCATTTCATTTTTGCTCTTTAGTTTGGCCAGCAGGTCCCAATACAGTAGTCCAGTCTCTTGTCTTCCTTGCCCAATTGCTTTCACCTGGATTTCACTATCTTTTCCCTCTTAGAAGATATTCTTAAAGATCTGCCAGCTCTATTCTGCTCCGTTGTCCTTGAGGGCAGTTTCCCAGGAGGTCCTATTGACCTTCTTGAAGAGCTGAAAATTTGCTTTTCTAAAATTCAGGGTCCTGGCTTTGTTCTTTGCCTGACCCATATGCCTGAGGACTGTGAACTCCACCAGTGCATGACCACTGCAGCCCAGGCTGCTGCCACTGTTGACATCACCAATCAGGTCACTTCAGCTGGTGACCACCAGGTCCAGGATCCCAACATAGCTACTGACAGCCTGCTCTAGTTTAACCACCAAATTAAAACTGAGAGTAGTCCTGGTCACTGTCTTCAGTGAGACCGGAGCATAAAATACCTTTTAGAGTGTGGTCATTAGCATGCATTAAATGATGCATAGGTGACTGCTCTTGTGCAGAGATTCTATGTTGTATTTTTCCCACACCAAAATTTTGGGATTAAAGTGTCATTTCACAGTGCTCAGACCAGTGCTGAAGTACAGAGGTCTAATACAAACCCTGTTCTTCAGCCTCCAGTCCCCCTTTGCCATACATACAGAGAATTATGCAGAGAGTTGCCAAAATTTGCCACTTGAAAATACTTAGAGAAGAAGAACCTTATTCTCCTGTGTAAGAATGGTGGTGCCTCTCATTGCATCTTGACCCTTACCATTCTTCCAGCTCCTTTTAATCTGTATCTCAGAGAGTTTAAAATGGTTCCTTTTAAACAGGGGAGTTAGGTTCAAATAGCTCCACTGCCTAGAGAGACCTGAATCCTTGTTATTCTTCTCCAGGGTGTTCTTAGATCTCTTCTTTCAATCTCTGTTCTCTTGAAGATGTTTTGCTCTGTGTGGACTAATTAAGTACTCAGTGTGTCAGAAGGAAGATGAGTATGAGCAAAACTCACTTGCTGAGTGGTTAAGGCATTCATCAGGGACAGAAACACATGAGTTCAGTTCTTTCTGCTATGAATACTTGATATAAAATACTTAAAATATTAATTGAAATGTGGATTCCAATCTCTATTGTTCATGTATTTTATATTAATAACTCATTAGACAAAAGCATCAGCTGTTCCTGGAGAAGCTACTGGCATGCCAGACCTGATGCTTTGCATTGTCTGCCCAAACTAGTAGGTTACTAAATCATATTCCTTCCCCTCCATCTGACCCACTGAATCTTGAATTCTCTGCATTAGTTGTGGAGACTTTTCAGCAAGGGGAGATGAGCACATTAACATCACAGAACGGTCTTCCACAGAGCTGAGCGAACAGCTGCTGGTGGTCTGGACCCAGACTGTGACCTCAGTGCCTGTTATTCATAACAGCCCCAGATACACGACGACTCCCACAGTCCAGGGATATCCACAGTTTCTCACTGAACTCCCCAGGATTGACCTCAAAGAGTTTTCACAGTTCCTAACCATAAAGGCAATGGGTGTCACCTGGCTGGCCCAGCAGAGATAAAGCCTGAAGCACTTTTCCAGCTGAGGAGGTCGGTCAAATTAGACAGGAGATACAGTAAAATTTCTTGAGATACCATGGAAAACATTTATCTAGTAGATTTTTGGCTTTTAGGCTTATTGTCAGGGAAGTGAGTATGAAGATTTAAATTCCCACAGGCAGAGGATGTGCTGTTGTCCCCCACCTCCCAGCTAATTAGCTCTTCCTATAGAAAAAGGGGGAAACTGCCCCTATTTGAACAATTTCTTTGTAGAGCTTGATCCTGTAGACATTCTGGGAGAATAGCTACAAAATCTAAACCAAAAAAGTGAATTTGTAGAATCTGATCAGTCTTACCTGTATGTTAAGCACGGAGCCTCTTTGCACCCTGAAGACCTGTGGGCTGCAGAGCCTTGGCAGAAGAATTTCAGATGGCTGCAATACTCAAACTCAAAACCACGATTTCAGCTGCAAAGGACTGACAGTACTAAAGACGATAGCTCACACTCTTAATTCTTGTTTAAGCTCAGTTTAAGATATCATCTTCATTTTTTTTCAATTCCTCATCCCTTGGTATTCAGCTGTAGAAAGGCAATTGAGAAAAAGTGGTTTCCAGGTATCACATAGTGGAGGGAAGGCAGATAAACTTGCATGCCCTCCTAAAGATGGCATGTGGTTTAGCTACCACTCCCCTTTCTCTCAGCAATGTCAGTGATAATGCTGACAGCCAAAAAATGAGGTTCTTTTCTTTCTCTGTCCAATCTGTTAGTAACACCTGTTATACAAAATACTCCAGGCAAGAGGATATTTCTTAGAAAATCCAGTGTTCCCACTTCTGAAAGTAAGTGGTATCTTTCTCTTGTTCACCCTGAAAGAGGGAGATGTCATTAAGCAGATTTAAGTAGGAATGAAGGACAGAAGGAAAGAAGGAAGGGAGAGAGGAAGGGATCCTTGAACACAGCTCCTCTGCTGCTGCCAGACCGGGGAATGGTGTCAGAAACCACCAATAGTGGAAAATCTGCCCCTTTATGTACCCAGAGGAATGCAGACATGTGGACGCATTTTAATGGCACTGTTTGTTTTGTGTGGGTCCCTGCTTCACAAGTCTTCTGCAAAGCAATGCTTAATAGATGGAAAGGTAGCTCTTAAAAGCATCTTGTATGCCACTAGCAGCTTTCAGAAGAGCATGCAGTGAAAATATTAATAAATGTATAGCTGTTGGGTTCTAATAATTTTTGCTACAATTCACTGACTGATGAAGTGGCTTACGTTAATATTTCCCTCCCCAGGGAGTGATGGTTACCAAAAAGCCTTATTAGTACTTGACAGTGTTATTTAAATATCATGTATTCTTTGGTGCCTAATTACGAATATTGACAAAGCTGGAAGCAGTCTACACCCATCAAAACAATGGCGGCAGAGGTGACCGCATGGTTGTTTACCATCACCATCTACTTGTGTGTTGTTGCTCCTTGCCTTGCCCAGTCAGAGCCACTTGGCTCCAAAATTCTATTGAGTTGTTTCAAAAGGGCAAAGGAAAGAGTTCTTACACAAAATTAAATCAAGAAATGTTACACTTACAATCCTTTTATCAAGATTTTGTTTCCACTTTTGCTGTGATTTCTTTTGCTTTCACACGTTCACAAAGGAATTTTTTTTTTTAAATATTTTCTCTTTGTTTTGCAAGGTGCTTTGTGTTTTTCTTCATTGGTTGTGTCTATTCCTTTGAGCGGTGTTTTCTTTCTTTTTCTGTGCTCACAAATGGCTCCTTACTGATTGTACTAATTGTATAGAATCCACTTGCTGTTTTCTTTACTGTGACACAGTTGCTTTGATGATGTCACATCCATCCATATGCTTCACTTTTAATTCAGTGCAGGCATCTTGGGGAATATCTGTGGGGGCGTGAAGACGGGGTTCTTTGAAAGGGTTGACTCATGGGAATGTGACATTTGTGTGCCACAGCTTTAGTAGCTAAATATACTCTGGGACTGTTGTTTCTGAGCTACATCACATTTCTTGCCAACATGAAAATGTGTAGTGCAACCCATAGAGTGGGAATTGTGCATTGCCATCCCATTGGCATTTTCATTTTGGCCATTAAGGAATCTGGCCTTTCTATTGCAAGGGGAAAAAAACAAACAAACCATCTCTGATTGGGCAAACTGCAACTGTCTTTCCTATTCTCTGCCCATCTCCCCAGAAAACTAAACCAAACCAAAAAAGAAAAAAAAAAAAAAAGAGCAGCACATGTTCTAGAGTATGTTTATGTTTTGTTTTCTTTCTTGCTGTGTTTTAGTGTTAATTTAACTGTGTGTTTCTCACCTTTGTTGAAACAGTTTTCCTAACCTTGCTGTCTAACCTTCCCCCTGCTGCCATTGTACTTGGTCTTCCTCCCTCCGCAGTGGAGTCATGAAGCTCCTCCTGTGGAACCTCCAAGGCTTTACCCTCTAGACCCCAGTAGTGCCATAGTGCTGCATCCCTCTGTAGTTGTCCTACTAATGAAGGGGGGAGTTGAGATGTACAGTTCTTCGATAGGCCTCCGTGAAGGAAACAAAGTGATTTTCTTCAAGAGTAGCTGGTCTTGTCCCTCATTACCCTGCTGCCCTTCTCTGCTGCCTCCTGTGCTTCCTGCCTCCATTTGGAAATGCCTCATGCTTTTCTAGTACTGGGTTCACTAGTGCAAATGTAGCCAACAACTCTGTTTTCTTCACTCATTCCCTAATGGCCTGGAACCTGCCTTTTAATCACGGTTTTGATAAACTTGTTGATAATTCAGGTTATAATTTTGTGGCTCTGGTACAGCTTCTTGTTCACAGCATTGAGGTGGAAGTGGCTGAGCTGGGCACTGAACAACAAAAGTGTAGTGGTTAGCAGTCTTTAATGTTTGTATTCTTACTTGTCTCAGCACCATTAGGTGAAGATTGTGAGGTGGTATCTCCTCTCCTTAGCAAGCCTTTTGCTGATATCCATGTAACAAAGGTAAAAAGCTGACTAGAAGTGGAATGTGATGAACACTGTTTACAGAGTTAAGAGCTGCTGGTTTATTTGGATATCAAGAGTGCTTTAGAGAGGTATCTGGTAGCACCTCTTATTTTATAGATTGTATAATCTATATTGTTGTTATGAATAACTGCAGCTCTTCCTCTGGAACATCATTAGCAATAGTCAATGCCTCTATTTGGAGAGGGCTGTGCTGTTGGAGACCCCAAGAGCTGTTCATTTCAAAACGTGCCTCCAGAAGATATTTCGTATTGTACACAAGTGGCAGTGTTACTAAATTTTACTCTGATTATCACTACTTGAAAGATTTGCCAAGTGCTGACAATGCTTGTCTCTGGAGAGTCTGCAAATGTTCAGGCAGATTCTGCTGCAGTGAGACAAAATTATAGGAGACTTCAGGTACAGTTATGATAAAGAATGTAAAGTGCTGATATTACAAGATACTTTACAAGTAGACATAAAATGAGTGGGGAAAAAGATCTGTGGCAAAACAAATCTTCAGATTCTTCTTTTTTGCATAGTTTTTTTCTTTCTTTTTTTTTTTTCATAAATTAAACAACTGATATTCACAACAGGAGAGCTGAGTTTTGCACCAAGAAGTACATTTTCAGAGTATGCTTTTACACAGAAATATTGTTCTATGCTAATATGTGCAAGCTTCTAAAAGATTCAAAGCAGTTTCTGTATCAGAGAAAACAGAGGAACATTATTATCTTGTTGGCATAATGTAATAATTCAGATGAGGAATAAAGTGGCACAAAATTCATCAAAACTTAGGTTTCGAGTCAGTGTTTGCAGGTCTGAGTGGAAGGGCTTGGACTTTCAAGGTGGAGCAAATACTCTTTATTTTATTGGTATCATTGTCCTGACACTGTCAATAGGAAATGATTGATCCTAAAACAAGTGTAAGGATAATGGGAGAAGGAGTTGCACAGTTCTGCGTGAATGGGATTGGGAAGAGATGTATTTGCCCAAAGCATATGCATCTGGGGAAAATTTGCAAAAACTGCTATTCTTCCCCATATCTCAAACCATTGTATGCCCATACATAATGCAATTACAGGTACTTTGCAGATCACTAAGTTTCAACTCCTGAGGAAACAACGAAGATTGAATCAGCCAGGGCCTTCATTTACTACACTTTTAAGTCTTTTGCCCATAGTCTGGTAAAGGAATGTTGTGAGAAAGGGAGTAGAGAATTTGCTCTGTCTATGGTTCTGTAGCATGTGGCTGAGATTTGGAGTGAGAGGTGTGGTTACTCATAGCTGTAGTGGTTCACAAAAGGATTTTACCTAGACAAGACAAGATGACATGGGTTTTAGTCCATTTAAACCTGTATAGATCCACATCTAGATTAAAACATGTTGACTTTTCCCGTTAGGATGGAAACAGAGGTTGTTTGAATGAGTCTGTGCTAAACAAAACACTATAGAGTTTTTTTCTGAAATGTTCTTAAGTAAATTAGCATCATCTTATTCTAAACATCCCTGTTTCCAGAGGAAGGCCTTATTTATATACTAGTTGCTTGGTTGAAATTTTTTTTTAAATATTTTTTTTAGAACAAACAACCAACCCTGGATTTGCCTAAAATGGCTCAAATGAGCAACTTGTCCAGGAACTGAATATCTCACGGTCTAATCCCAGCATTCCTACTGTGGAGCACTGTTTCAGCACCATATCTGATAAACACCAGAAAGCCATTGTTAACAGTTAAGTGGGACCAAGTTTCCGAGCGTAGTTTTTAGTGGCCACATACCTGAGTCACTATACCAGGCTAATAACTCACAAACATACCAGAAGATTGATGACCTCACCACACTGGAACCGCTGGTGTGCTGTGCCATGCACCAGGAGAACTGTGCAGTCAGGATTAAGGGAACACACCAGACTTATCCAGAGAAATGACACTGATCCTTCTTCTGTTCTCTTGCATGTATGAGCTGTCTGCTCCCAGGGCTAGAGACAGCTAATCGTCTCAGATTACATCCTCAGGTTCAAACAGTTGCAGTAGAAAAGTAGATGCTAATTAATAAAATGGAAATTCTACATAAAATTCATTAAAGAAGAACGCTAGAAGGATGTTTCTGACAATAGACTTTCTTCAAATTTGTTTTTATTATGCTTTTGTAAGTTTCGCTGAGAGCAAGAATGAAGAGACAGAGACAAGTCATTCAGAAAAGATGTCAGGACCTAAAGCCCTGAGCAGGGCCACATCCTTAAGCCAATTTTAGTTACACATGGGGTTATAATATAGTATGGGGCAGTGATTTAGTGTGTCTTCTCTGTGACTAAATCTTCATTTCAAACCTTATGTTAAGAAAGCTCCAGCTCATTTAGTCACAGATTTTCTATAGTAGCCATCTGAAAGTGTAATGAAAGGAACAGATTTAACTGCAAAAGACAGGCAAAGATGAGGAAATCAAAATAATGGTGGGCATATATTCCAGCACACACCAACTGCCTGTGCCACACTTAAAGAAATGTCTATACTTTAGCATTGGCACACACTTAACATTTTCAGAACTCAAAACGTTTCTACATTTCACTAACAGTACAGATTTCAGATTTAACTAGCAGAAGTGAAAATGTTGAGCGGCAAGATTAGAACCAAGAGTGATTTCCTGTTTGGTAGCCAAAAAATAAAAATTACATCATTGGTAACAGAAGTGGTGGTGTTGAAATGCAGCCCCTGGTTATGAAAACAGAGCTTCTCTGCTCCCAGATTAGTGGATTCTACAAATAAAAGAATGGTGAAGTTTAAAATAGATATCATCAGCTGTCAAATGTGGCTTCTGGAAACAGCAGGTATCCTTGACCTGTAATTGTCCACCTGCATAGATTTCAAGTTAGGCTCCATTTCCAGGCTGCAATGAGCAGTAGAAACTTGTCTTACTAAAACAGAGAAAAACTGTTATTGCCCCAGGACCGTGATGTGTTTTTTCAATAAAAGAGGCCACATCTAATTTGTCAATGCATCTGCTCAGGGTTCAGGGCACTAGAGCTGTTGTGTGATGGGCCAGATCCCGAGCTGCATTCATCCACTGTCACCCGGTGAGGATAGCTCAGTGGAGGAGCACAGACTGCCTCGTGCTCTTGTTTGACCTTTGTAGCACTGACATATTTATCAAGAGCTGGGAATTCGCTGTAGGGTGTGCTTGCTCTGCAGAGCCACTACTCCATCTAGAAATAGCAAAGCATAATTGGTGGACAGGATGTTGAGTAACAGCCAGTTTAATTTTGGTGATGTTTATATTGATTATAAGGAGATGTGCCATATAAAGATGCTGAGTTGGGAGGGCAGTCTAGCCCTTTAAACAAGAGATTTCTGAAGCTGCTTTGAAATTCAAAGGGATTTAATAGCAAAAAAATCTAGTAGCGGAAAGACACTTAAAGCACCTTTTAGTGTTGTCAATGCCAGTGTACAATTAAAATGTCAATATGCTGTTAAAGATATTTGAAAAAATCATTTTTCTCATATAAGATGTGCTTAGTTTCAATGATTGTATTAATTAATAGGTGAGATGTAATGTAGTAATTTTACAATGACCTAAACGTTGACAGTCCTGGTTCAGAGCACTTTTAATATGGTTTGTAAACTGTCAACTGTTTAATTACCTGCCATGTACAAAACACCACCTAAATTTTTCTCATATATGTTAACTTTTAGTTAATGGTTATCAGCATGTCTTTTATTATGTAGGAAAGATCCCAAATAACTTTTCTATTTTTCTTAGATTTCTTTGACTGTAAAAAAGGCATGCTTAATTCTTTGTGTCAGCATGGGCCGGTGCTTACTGATCAACAGCATGTAGTTAATTAAAAAATGAAAATCTTGGAGAGGGCATAATTTAGGTTTTGCATTCTCAGTTTTATTGAACACTAAATACAGATAACAAATGTCATTGTGTTTGGAAAGCAATTGTTTCTCTGAATTTCCTTAGTTTAGTCAGGTGTTTAGGCAGGTGCTCCCTCGAACTCTTTAATAGTCGTTCAGTGAGGCACTATAGTCTCTGCTATCCAATTACCATTGCTATTACTTTTGTTAGACTTTAATCATGTATTCTAAGATTGTGCCAGTGGCTGAGAGAGAGGATAGGGAAAAAATATGTTGTTATTTTCATGTTACAAGTAAAGTATCTTAAGGGAACTTAATTGAGAAGTTTTGAAGCAGATAGAGCAAATTTACCATTGTATCAAAAATGTGCACCCTCACATCCCTGTGAAGGAAGAAAGGAGTTTTGTTGGCAGAGCCATACGTTTTTTTAAAATCTCGGTCCCTCATGCCCAGAAGAGACTTGTCACAGTTAGGCAACTAAATACACAAACAACTCTGTGTACATTGAGTATTGGTGTTCTTAAACCACCAGCTGATAGTCTGACAGCTCTCCCTGCCCCAACAAAGCAGAATAAGTCAGGGTCCCTGCTGAAGCAGATTTTAACAGCTCCATTGGCATTAGAAGGGCTTAGGGCAGTTTATAGAGTAGTTGTTCAGGAAACATTAAGAAACATTTCTGGAACAGCTATACAATACAACAAGCATTTGGAAATGGCTAACAACACATTCATCACCAACTTTGTGCTGGCCGGGATATTAAACTGTTGTTTTTCTACCAGCAACCAAAGATTGCTTATCTTCTGTGAAATAAAATCTCAGCTGAAGGTGCAGTTTGATGGCGTTGTCACAACTGGGCATAAACCAGACAGTTCTTTCATATGCCCAACAAGGATTTTTTAATTGGAAAATAACACCAGCTGCATGCTGTCAATAATATGCCATCTTGTTCATGTTCTATCCCGTCTTACCCACATTGTGATAGGAAATAAAAGAGCAGCTGTTATATTAAAAAAGGAGGTTAGGGGAAAAGCAGGCACATTTTTTAAGCCCTACAAAGCTACTGCTATCCGCTATCATGCTCTTGTAGAAAGAAACAGAGGGCTGTTTTTGGAAAGCATGAAAGATCTGCAGTTGTTGGACACAAACAGTACCAACACAGGCAGGGAATTTAAGCATGTACAGAAACGCTTGACCAAAACCTTCATTAAAATAATTCCAAAAGTCTTTAGAGAAGCACGTATTTTCTAGGTGTTTTCTTATTCTTTAAACCAGAAAACTATAACAAGTTCCTGTTTGGAAGCAAGCTGGATGAGTGCGACAGAAGCCACAGTGCTGGGTGGACACTGAGTACCACTGGTTTTTAAGATGCTTACAGAAGTGGTCTTACCAAGTGGTGCAGAAAAGGCCATCAGTAGTCACTTTGAGCCCATGGTCAGCTCTGGAGAAATTTAATTCCTGCTACCAGCTTATAGCTCCCATCAAACAGTTCAACAATTCTCCACATGTGTTCATTGCTGAATGAGTCCCAGTCAGAGCCTCTCAAAGCAGGGCACAGTGCAGGAGTGTCCTCTGTCCCTTCTTCTGCCTGCTCTGCACACTGAGCCTCCTGCATTCACCCCAGCCTGCCCAGAGGTTTTTGCAATCATAACTCATAACAAGGAACAAAAAGAGCACTGCTCTTTATTTGCAGATAGCATTCTGCTTTATATGTATGAGACAGTAGTCTGTTCAGCATCTTAAAGTCTTAGAGTTCTGCAGTACTTTATATGTTTTTTGTCTACAGGCAATGTCCTGAGGCATTCATCCAGTAAGACCAATTAATTTTGTGTACACAGGGGTTTTTTTATATCTCAGAGTGCAGTTCACACTCATTGAACTAAATCACTAATATCAAATCAGCAGCTACTTTCATATACCCAGCATCAAGACCTGGAAAGACAATACAGTTTATCTCTACTTGCTCATGGCAAGACAAAATGATAACATCAGCTGTGCTTCCCTGAACAGTTTGATCTCACCTACACTGTGTTTAGGAAAGAGGCGAATAAATATACGTCACCAAGTGAAAAGAGATTGTGATAAAAATTGATAGGGTTTCAATGCTAGGAAAACAAATGAGGCTTTAATGAAAATAAATGAGGGTCTTATGTGGAAGTTTGTATATCTGTAGATCAGTAAACGTATCTTGAGAACAAGTCTACAAATGTGAAAAAGCCGGTCATGTTCCTTGTTGCAGGAATTACTTTCTTGTTGGTTAACTAGCTGCGTGAGCTCCCTGGTTTTCCTGCAGCACTGGAAAATGCTGGGTTAGAGTAAGAGCATGAGCAGAAACTGAACAAACAACTACAGTAAATCCAGGAAAGTGAAATTTGACCCAGTACCAGAATGGATTGGAAAGCTGGGGGAGTTGGTATTTGCAGCGACACTGCTCTATGTGAGATGTTTGGTAAAGCAGACAGGTACGTCAGTCTGGCCTGCTGCTGGACAATCCAGGGTGTCCGCATGGGATTTGGATGTGTGTTGAAGAGGACACGGCCTTGCCTACACTGCTGTGGGTAGATTGCTGCCGAGCTCGGGGCAGGTTTTCTGGAGCTGGGGCAGGTACCTTCTTGCCAGGATGTGTCCTCTGAGAGGAAGCTACAGGTTCACCTCATTCAGGGAAGCAGACCAGCTGTAGTTATTACTGAACACGTTAAAAAATGCACACAGGAAACATCAATGAAGTTCTGGCATTAAAGTATGAATGTACATGCAGCATCGGCAAGATAGGGAGGTGCTAAAAAGGATTAAGTTAAAAAAAAAAAAGCAGAGAACCACAAATCTGACAGATGGAAAAATGCATGAAAGAAGTTACCACTGGAGATAAAAAATTAATTAAGTGAGAGAGATCATAGCAGCACCTGGTCAAGAAGTCCGTCAGGCAAATGCTGTCTTTTACCTCAGGATACAGCTGGTGTAACTATGCTTGCTTTACTGGACATACTATAGATTTGAATTAATGTAACAGAGGAAGGAAGGGTTCTGATATTTGTGCTTGAAGAGTAGTGAGATATTGAAGAAGAACTAGTAGTAAAATTAGTCTTGCTGACTATTACAGCCAGTGTTTCAAACTCATCACAATCCTTCTGTCACTTAATGTATTCAAAGCAGATGAGGGAATGGGACTGCAATACAAAGGGAAATGGTAAACCTAATATCAGATATGTATAATCTATTTTTTGCCTACATCACCAGTCCTGCAAATATTTCTGGAAGAAACAGCCTTGTCTTTTACTGATTTTACTGATCAGTGGCAGGGGCATGTTTTAATTCTTAAGTCCAGGCCTTTTGACTATACCTGCTGTGTTCATGAGTGTAGGAGAAATGAAGAGTTAATCCACAGTGTTTGCTTTCTGTCATGCAATACACAGTGATGGCATTTTAATGGCAGAAGAGGTTTCATCCTTCCTCTGTGCAAAAGCAGAGCTAACAAGGGGTCTAGCCACATTCCTAACATGTATCAGCAGCCCAACTGTGGGCAGGACGGTCCCTAAGAAATACAGTCTATGTGCATGAATAAACAGTGTTGGCTTGGTTGCATAGTTGTTCAACAATTTAGTTATAATTTCCAGGGGCCTCAGGGAATAGGAAATATAGGGTATTGTTTTACTATTTGGCTTTGAATATTTAATAGATGACTCCTATGTTAGTTCAGCTGTGATGTGTTCAGTTGCACTACTAGCTGAAAATTAGCATTTACATTTTTGTGTCTTTAAAGACCAGAGCCGATGAGGAAACAATTTGTGTTTTGAGATTATGCACAGTATTTGAAATTGGACCCGAATTCTTCCACCAGACTGCTTTTAGCTTCAGCCTGCTAAGCAGAGCTGCTTATGTTGACATTCTGCAAACTTCACTTTTCCCTGTTGTGCAGAAAGGCCATAGTTCAAAACCAGTTGTATAAAAGGAGAGGAAAAGCCACAGAATTTCTCAGTGACAGCTTCTTTTTCCTTGACACTGCTAATAAAAACTGCTTCCAGAAAGGCATTGGGCTGCTCAGAATGCATAATGCCCACATCAGGAAAAGAAAAAAAAAAAAAAAAAGAGCACCCAATACTTGTTCTGTGCCATCAGAGGAGGTCCGTGCAGTGAAATGGGAACTGTGAAGATGAGAGATTTGCTTTGCAGGCTACAACAACTTCTCTGGAGCCCTGAAATCATGCATATTCAGCCGAACAGATGTAAATCTATTTTAACCCAGCTGTGAAAGATCCCCTGAAGTAAGCTAATAAAGAGCAGCTGTATATGTTTAAGCTTATCCCAGGCATAGTGGAAAGGCCCTAGAATGCGCACTGAGCTTTTTGTTCATCATTAGAGGAAATGCTGCAGACTTTAAAGGAAATTTGTGTTTTAAGATGCAAAGCAGCATAAAGTTTGTCTCTGCCGAGACAAGCTACAAAAGAATTCATTTTCCTTGACATTTGGATTTTATACATCTTGTATTTAACTACTGTGAATGCCTGTGTTTTGTTGGTTTTTTTTTAAACGACCTGCTATGTCTGGTTATTTCCAGTCATGCAGAGGCATCTAAAATTATCATCACTCACTGGGAAAGGGTGAGAGGTGAAGGAAAATACTGAAATCAAAAAAGTTCAAAATGATCAGCCACTGCATACCACCTGCCAGTGGGAGAAAGGTTGTCAAATGCTTTCTAGTGCAAGAGTTGGCCCTGAGCTTAGCCTCTGGGACAAACAAAATTGGGCTGGCTTCAGGGCTGTAATGACTTTCATTGTTATATTATATATGTAGGAGGTTGTGTCAAATAAACCTTCTCCCATATCTGCAAACTTAATAAACTGGTTCTTTTACAGAGATACTGCTCAGAAGTTGCACAATTCAAATAGCTTTAAGAGCTTGCTATTCCAGTCTTTTTCAGATCTTGTCTCCCCTTCACTCCAGTGGGGGTGGAAGTTATCTGAGCATGAATTTTCTGGTACAGATTTTGTAATTTGCATCTATAGTAATCCCTTGTTTCAAAATTCACCAGTGTGAATTCACAAGGCCATGATATGAATTTTGTATGGGCACTGTGGCAGAAAAATTAGATTGCAGGCTCATAATCAAACTAAAAACAGATAACTGAAATCCATAATTCTGAAAATTATGCTTCAAGAGTCACAAGATATCTCATATGGTACATGTTGACCTCCCCCCCTTTTGTAAGTTACAACCATCTTTTTTCTGTAGAGAGTCATGTTGGCAGTCATTCATGAAAAGTGGAGAGAAATGATATAATGATGAATCAGCTGAAAGGGGAAGTGAAACCACTCATCAAGATCAATTGATAAACCTGTCCTGGAGGGATTGTTTCTGAAATAGGTCTGATAAGGGGCCAGAAAATCCCAACAGTGACCACTATATCTGATCTGGTTGCTTAGATATTTCTCAAGGCTTTGTTGCATGTTACTTCAGTCACATTATATATTGATTTTGTTTTCATAGCTCTGAAGTAAGATTTCTCCTCATGCCTCCAATGATCCTCAGGCCTCTTGTAACTGGAGGTTTTTTCTTTAACAAATTAATTCTCTCTCCAAGTGCATGCACCCACCTTTTCTTTGCTGGAGACCTCAGACTACCAGCTCAAGCAACCGGCTTTGAGAGTCATGGTGCGACAAATGAGAGGAGATGGATTGCTGTTCTCAGCACAGTCATGCAAAACTTAAGAGTTGCAGACCCTTACAAGTCAACAATACAGCTTTACTATGAAGGAAGCGGGGAAAAGCATTTTCTAGCAGCTTTAACTATGAATGTTTGAACTAGAGTTTTTTCTAGCTGGTGAAACCCAGAGTCCCAAGAAATGGGTACTGGGTAGTATTGCACTGAGTCAGCAGAATTAGTCCTTGAAGCCAGAACAAAGATGAAAAAAACTTTCTTACTGTTTACAACAAAGCAATTCCACTGAAGTGGCAAAGTCATTGGGATTATAATGTTTATGTTAATTCTTGAAATTATTTATTCAGGAAAATATGAGATAAGGTCTCAGAAATATATGGTAGACTCTGGTCATTCCTCTATTTTTCTGTCTCTGAAATCTCAGAGTTCAGTCTAAATTTGTTTGACCTTTTTTTAGTTAGTTTGATTTTTTGCTAGGTTTTTTTTTTGGTTGGATGGTTGCATGGTTGGTTGCTTTTTTGGTTGGTTTTGTTTGTTTTTTTTCTTTCTTCATTATTGTTATTGCTAGTTTAAAAAGAGGAAGAAAGTTTGTTAATACCTGCAGGGATTTTCCAGTCTGAAATAGTCTTTTAGCAGCATGGGACTATCTGTAAACACATTTCTAACACCTGGAGACACATGTTGAAAACCTATTTAGTGGTATTTTTAAAGATATTCTGAAACCCATTAAAACCTCCATTCATAATGTGTTTTTACCAGTTTCTTGCAAGCCAAAGGAGAGGAAGAAGAGATCCTATAGAGAAGCTTGCACTGAAGAATAAAATTAACTGCTGAGTTTTCCCCTTAAATAATAAAGAAATTATTGTGCCTTTCTGGAACAATGACTTGTTCTGTGGAAAGCCTCAAATGATTTTGTAGCTGTTGGAGATGGAAATGGACTCATTCCCATTTAGCTAGTGAAGTGACATGTAAGACAGCAGTGACACTCACCTTCTAACTGCTTTAATGTGTGGTCTGGAGATAAATATTACCTTATTTCCTGATAGTCATTCCCTTGTTTCCCTTCCAAAACATCATTCTTCATTTCCCACTTCGTGGTTTCAAGTTTCATGTGTGTCACCACTTTGGGTTATTACAACTGTTGCAGGCAACTTTGGAAAGATAGACAGTGACAGCTCCCTGTGGATCTGATCACAGGGTAATCGTGGTGGACACAGCGTGTGGTCTTCTCATTGCCCATGGTACACCTCTCCCAGCCATAAATCATTTCTTTGTCTCCCCACTACAACAGACTGCAGACAGAAAGGTGTTATTTTTCAGGACAGGTAGCTGCTATTCACACACTGGAAATTGTAGTGGCAGACCAGGTATCACTTGCTGTCTGCCCTTTGAGTTATCCTCGCCAACTCCAGCCTGGCTGGGGGAAGAGGGCAGCATCCAAACTGTTGTGCCACTAGAACAGCCTCTCATCAAGCTGTTCAAACTGGGAAGTCATTTGATGTTTGCTTGCATTCACCAACTAGCTGTGAGGGTTATAAGCTGGAATTTCTGGAAGTTTGTACTCACTGCAAAGCATACACCAGAACTTAGACTGAAAGGAATGTGACTGTGGGGCTTTTCTTGATGTTCTGCCATTCCTGTCACGCAGGGATCACAGGTGCGACAAGGAAACTTGGGCTTCTTCATGAGAAGTTTCTTTTCATGCTGTATGTGTTAAAAGGACACAGAGCCTCTGGAGCTGAGGTCTCCTTTCTGCAGATGGCTGTTAATTGCTCTTCTCCTGAGACAGACACCTTCCCTCAGATCTCTTTCCAGGCAGATCTTTGATCAGAACTTTTCAACTGCAGCTTTTCAGCAGGTTTTAGCTTGCTTTCATTTACTTCTGAGCAGATAAGCCAAAGACTTTAGAGAAGTCAAAGGCTATCATACTTACTCCTTCCCCACAAAAAGTGAGCCATTTATCCTGCCAAGCAAGGAATTTGTCTGGTTTAATGTAATTTACTATTGGAAAATTTGCTTTACCTTTTTTTTTTTCTTTTTAATTACTTTATCATCCTTTGGGTGTTCATAAAATTGATTGTTATATTACTTGTTCTAGTGTCATCCCCATCTAAAAATTGTACTGACTGTGTTTTGTTGGGTCCTCCCTTTGGCTATTCTCAAAGGCAAGTAATATACTTGTCCTTTTCCAGAGCTCTTCATGCTTGCACTTTCTCCAGTGTTGTCCAAGATACGGTACAATGTCTAGAAATTGTTTTGGCTAGCTCCTTAAGCAGTTGGGGATGGATTCCTTAAGACAATTTAAAAATGTCTATTATCTAAATAATTGTACCACGTTTTTCTATCATGGTCAACACTTACTCCCTAACTTTGTTACATTTCTGATCACATATTGCAGTGGGGATTTTTGTTGAAAATTGCAGCAGGAAAAGGAGTAAATAATTCAGTCTCCATGTCTTTCCTTATCTATCCTCCTTTGCTGAATTTTTTTGTGTTGTTGTTCATTATTCTTATTCAGTTATGCTCATGCCATGTATTCCTCAGAATGATGAACTCTGTTCCTTTGTGATTATTTCATCTTAATTACATTTCTGCCCTTGGAATTTCTTTCCTATTAGAATTAGAAGGAGCAGAGCACCTCCAGCATCAGCATTTTCATACAGTAATCTTTTCAGCACTCTGCACATCTTGCTTTTTGACTTGTTTTTTTTAGCAGATGTACTGTCCAAACCCCTGAATACTTTTGTTAATTGGTGAAAAGAAGGAGCCTCACCTTCCCTAGCATACAGGAGATCTCCATCTTTTCTGTATTATTTTCACCCAGAGACAAATCTGCTTTTCACATCTTCCAGAACTTTAACAAAAATATTTGAAATTTTTGACATGAAATATAATATCTCCTTGCTCATTCACCAACTACCTTTAGTGAACAAGCTAGATCAATGCTCTACTCATGTGATTCATACAAGCACTAGCTCATTTCAGAATTGAATCGCTTTGAAGTTTTGGGAATATTTTTCTAAGTGTCTTCTTAACCAACCAGCCAGCCAAAACTTTGTATTTTACCTAGAAGCTCTGCTGGAAGAAGGAATTCATTATGCATGGCAGAATAACACAATACCACATCAGGTCTTCTCTCTCATTAGAGTAAGAAGAGGTGATTTTGCATGTTCCAGACTGTTACAGTATGGGATATACTGACTGAGAAAATGAATGGCAATGTTAGGAGATGCAGACAAAAGGACATGGGATGAAATTACAGAAAGTTAATGGAGGCGGAAGGATCAGGTTGTCTGTGGAAATCAGAATAGCCATGGAAAAGGGTGAATATCGGGTGACTAGATTAGCTCTTTCAGTAGCCAGAAATAATATAACATCACGTATAGGAAGACCCTGAACTTGCAAGCCCAGCTGTGATTTGTAAGGGAGAGATTTTGACTTAACTGGAAGACTTCAGGGAAGTCAGTGTCAGCAAGTTTGTGACATTAGTGACATGACGTGTAAGATCTGATCCTTGAAGGTGCAAATATTTGATGTCATCTATGTGTTTGTAACATTCTGAGGTTTACTTTTATTTTTACCACCACACATCTATGGAGTATAATGTTAATACAGGTAATTCTGTCAAAACTATGCCTTTCAAAAGAATAGTTTGTTGTTACCCAAAGTGATACATCTCCATGCACTAAAGAACATAGCCAGGTTATGGATTCAGACCACATAAAATGAAATAAGCAATGTCTTTTCACTTTTGCAAATGATATATTGCAAACAGGAAAGTGCTAGACATAAAACTTTAAAAGTACTCAATTCAGAATAATAATTTTATTATTAAATAAGATAAGTGTAATATGGTGATACTTATATCAGACAAATTTTACTGTCTGGTTCTATGCAGCCAGTCCAGTCAGTTTTCTAGTACGTGATGTCTTAAAGGTATGTCAGATATTAAATAGTGATAAGCTTTTTTAATAGCAGGTATTTCCTCAAAACTGGGAGTCCAAATACTTTACCTGTCTTTCAAAAATGTAGGCCCTACATTTTTCTGATTATTTTCTCCCTTTGTTTCCATTCCTTGAATAATGAGTGCAAATGAAGCATGCTGGACTTGATGTGTTGAGTATGTAGTTCTTTAAGAATTGCAGAACAAGTAAAAGCACACACAACGGAGTCTGTAAAGTGGCATGAACACTGTTTGCTCAAACTTGACATGATTGGGATCACACACTTCCTTAGTCATCCCAGACTGTGCAGGCAGTTACTGCTGACATTAAGGCTTAACATGTTGATAGACAACAACTGCAATTATCAGCCTATATCATATTAAATTCCAGACCACCCCCACCCACTCTGTGGTCATGACAGTAGGATGCTGAGCATTTCTCCTAATTTTTATTATTTAGTTTTATCTATTCTGTAGACACTGATGCAGGGTCAAATCTTTCACATTTGATTTTATTTACATTTAAGTTAGTGGGATTGCTTGCATAACTAATGACGCATGGAAGTGATCCCTTATTAAAAAAAAATTTGTATCATTAACTGACATTGTGTCCAGAGAAGATCTGCTTGCCTTGAGCATAGCCACTAATGTTAAATATTCTTTAGAGCAGAAAACATAATAAACATCAGGAAGGTTTGAGTTCAAGAGGAAATAACTGGAATCAGGCTGTTTTAAGACAGTCATAAATTTCTGCATATAAAACACCTGCAGCATGCACGACATCATTTCAGCTACCCCTTCCATGAACACAAATGGTCACTCAGTCTGGACTGTGCAGTAATTTTGTAATGTGAGTGCTAACATTTAGATATCTGTTGGTGTCCTGAAGATTTCATGTTGCTTTTGTGTGCAGTGATGCAGGTTTGTACTTAAGGCTATCACTCGCAGGGTAGGATTTAGCCTAAAGCAGAAGACTGAGAGTGTAGAGCTAGAATTGTCCCTCAGCCAGGAGGAAATGTCAGGCATGGACATGACTTTTTAAGGTATTCCCTTGTATCCTATCACCAGATACCTGAAAGAGGGAGCAGCACTTTTCCCTTCACTCCTCACCATGAAGAAGTTTTAGATAGCGATGAGGTCTCCTCTAAGCTGAACAAACCAAGTATTTTCGGTCTCTTCACCATTTTTGTTGCACACCTTTGGACATATTCCAGTATTTTTATATGGTTGGCCCTTTTTTCCACCAGGGCACATGGCTGACTCATATTGAGCTTACCATCAATCAAAAATGCCATTTCCCTTGCCACATGGCTGCATTCCAGCTTCTTGCTCCCAGTCTATACATAGGAGAATATTAGAATCATAGCATCATAGAACAATTCAGGTTAGAAAAGACCTCTGAGATAATCAAGCTCAAGCTTTAACCTAACACCACCATGATTTCTTCTAAACCATGCCCCCAAGAGGCACATTAACATGCTTTTTGAACACTTTCAGGGATGATCATTCCACCACTTCCATAGGCAGCTTGTTGAAATGACTGACCACCCTTTCAATAAAGAATGTTGAGTTAGTAAAATATAATTTTCCTTTCATGAACCCGTGCTGGCTTTGACTGTAGGTGCCTACACCCTTAGGTAGGCACTGAACAGGGATTTTGAGGTTTTTCAATGAAAAAACATTGGACAAGGGCTCAAAGGGACAAGCCTGAGAAGTTTGCTCACAGAAATCCATTAAATTATACTTTTTAAGGTGAAGCTTTTCTTAACTTCATGGCCATTCTTCCCATCCATTTGAGACTCTGTATCTGATTCTCCAGTTAATCACTGCGAACAGTTTTACAAGTGTAAATAAATTTGGTCTCAAAATGCTGCAGAGTCTAGCATGTAAATATCAGCAGGTGAAGGACCCCAAGAGACCAACACCTTCGCAGCGAAATATAGATCCTGCTGACTGTGCTGTAGCCACTAGACTGTGCTTCTACATACAGCATTTTTGTACATGGACATAAATTACAGAACTAGGTTTTACTGCTGCTTGTTAAGTGCTAATGAAGTGCTGACAAAGAATAGAAGAATCTGCCTCTTAAGAAGCTGCTGGGCTTTAAAAGAGGATTGTCTTAGAAACACTTAATTTGAAGATTGTTTCTAATTATATATTGTTTTACTTTCCTGCCCTTACTTTTTTACTGTTAAGACATTTATATGGATGCCGGATCTTATTTTCTTAAGTGATCACCTGCTCTTCCTATTTATTCTTCTTGTGAAATCATAATTCTCTGTATTGTCATAGCACAATAATTTCTGTGGCACCCGACTGTGATGTCACATGCAGGTGCTTAGGATTTCAAGAGGTGTTTTGCTTTTAAATATAAAGTTCCTCTCTTGTAAGCAAATATCTCTTGTCCACCTAAATGCTGCAATTAACTTGGGACAGAAAAATGGGAATAGTACTATATCTAGCCAGAATATTTACCAAAGGCTTCTGTGACATAGTGGTAATTTTTTAATATTTTTAACATAGTTTGCTGAGGAGCATTTCGGTTCTAATTCTGGACTGTAAATACCCTCTCTGTCAAATACAGGAAAAGACCTTATTTTAGAAGATGATTTCAAATGTGAAAGTTTTGTATCTTCATAAAGTATCAGGAGAGCCTTGGAGTTGTATTTTCTGCCTTGCTGCTCCTCCTGTAATAAGGACAAGCATTACATTTCCTTAGAGCATGTGGACCTTTTAATCCCCTGGCAATTGGGCCATCTCTGGAAGAAGAGATGGGAGAGATGTTCCTTCAGTTCCTTGTCAGGCTGTGGCTGTTCCTTGTAAGCAGTAAGAACAAAACCAGAAATGACAAAAAAAACAATCTACAGGCTTTGTGCTTGTGTTTCATTAGTGCTGCTGACTTGGTGCCCATATCAGAAAAAAAATTACTTTCTTCAGGACTTCAGTGTGTTCATTAATGCTCTGTTAGGGTATTCAGGTGGAAGAGGTGTGCTCTGCCACAGACGCCTTTTCAGACAGTGGGTGCTGGGATGGCCAAGTAGGATTTGAAAATGACCTCTGACCACAGCACAGGACCACAAGATGAGTCACCCAGTCAGGTCTTTTAGAAAAGAAAGCACAGGCTTCAGCACAGAGGTCAACCTATTCATGTGTTCAGAAAAGAGAGAGCTTTTAAAATTAAAATAGCAAGGACAGTCATCTAGCAGGCTCAATAAATTTCAACACTGTGCTCTATCTTTCATAGTTATTTAAGCATCCTCCTGAAGCTCAGGCATGTGACACTGACTTATAAAACACATGACAGAGATAACAGAATGAAGAGCAGGGAAAGAAGCCTTAAACAATGTGGGATACAATTCTCTGGTATTTGCTGAGATTCTATCTCCTCTCCCCCTTTTAAATATTAATTGATTACCACAGTAAAAATAAGATGGTATTAGCCTAGGAGAGATCAGAAAGGGGAAGGTGAGGAATGAACAATAGGTCAGAGGAGGAGAACTAATAGCTCTGATCTGCTGAAGTCAGTGTGAATTGCCCAGGGACAGGATTTCAAACTAATTGCACTTGTCCTGCAAGTAAATTCCCTTTCCCCTCCTGAACTTTGTAGTCCAGCTCCAGATCTGAAACCTGTACTGAAAGCTGAAGGCTGCACATGGAAAATGTAGCTGGCAGGTACAGTATGTCTCCAAATTTGTGCAAGCTCATAAACAAAATCACCTTGCAAAACACAAACCAACCTCCCAGGGACATGTCCTTGAATAAAGTAATTAATGATAAGTAGCCTCCCCCATCTCCCTGCTCCTCCTTTGTCCTTTGTTTGTTTAACCACTGTATGCTGTCTATTGCAGGAGTGATTCGCGAGAGTTACCTGAAAGGTCATGATCAGCTGGTGCCAGTCACCCTGTTGGCCATTGCTGTCATTCTTGCTTTTGTCATGGGGGCCGTCTTTTCGGGAATCGTAGTGTACTGCATCTGCGACCACCGCCGCAGAGACATGGCTGTTGTGCAGAGGAAGGAGAAGGAGCTGACCCACTCCCGTCGCAGCTCCATGAGCAGTGTTTCCAAGCTCAGTGGCCTCTTTGGGGATGCTCAGTCCAAGGAGCCAAAGCCTGAAGCTATCCTCACGCCTCTGATGCACAACGGCAAGCTGGCTACCCCGGGCAGCACTGCCAAGATGCTAATCAAAGCTGACCAACACCATCTGGACCTGGCTGCCCTGCCAACCCCTGAGTCCACCCCAACCCTGCAACAGAAGAGAAAGCCCAGCCGAGGCAGCAGGGAATGGGAGAGAAACCAGAACCTCATCAATGCCTGCACAAAAGATATCCCCTCAATGGCCTCCCCAGTGATCCCAACTGACCTGCCGCTCCGGGCTTCTCCCAGCCACATCCCCAGTGTCGTGGTCCTGCCCATAGCCCAGCAAGGCTACCAGCACGAGTATGTTGACCAGCCAAAAATGAGCGATGGGGCTCAGATATCTGTGGAGGACCAGAATGCCACCCTTGAGTACAAAACTATCAAGGACCACCTCAGTAGCAAAAGCCCCAGCCACGGAGTTAACCTGGTGGAAAATCTCGACAGCATGCCACCAAAAGTCCCACAGCGGGAGGCCTCCCTGGGGCCCCCGGGCACCTCGCTGTCACAGAGCGGCCTGAGCAAGCGGCTGGAGATGCACTCTTCTGCTTACAATGTGGACTACAAGAGAAGCTACCCCACAAACTCGCTCACCAGAAGTCATCAGGCGTCAACCCTCAAACGAAACAACACTAATTCCTCCAACTCGTCCCACCTCTCCCGCAATCAGAGTTTCGGCCGGGGTGACAACCCGCCCCCAGCCCCGCAGCGAGTGGACTCCATACAGGTCCACGCTGCCCAGGCACAGGCTGTGACTGTATCCCGGCAGCCGAGTCTCACTGCCTACAACTCACTGACGAGGTCAGGCTTGAAACGCACGCCCTCGCTAAAGCCAGACGTTCCTCCCAAACCTTCCTTTGCTCCGCTGTCCACATCCATGAAGCCCAACGATGCGTGTACATAATCAGAGTGGGGAGGGGGAGTGGGAGGAGGACGGCAATTAAGCAGAAAGTTGCCTTTGAAAGCCAGTGTTCTGCAACTGTTGTCGCTCACTCCTCTGAGAAGATGGTTGTTGCAAGCTGAAGATGTGTTGGATTTCTGCTCTCTGGGAAAAGTGGAATATTTTTTTAAACCTGAGCCATATGACCCATGGTTGAAGGTTTGCAATTGCAGGATTCACCCCCACAACCTGCCAGTTCTTTGCTCAAAAAACTAACCCTCCATCACGAACATTGAGCCAAAAGCACACAGGTGAAAGATGACTGTGACATTTCACCCCCTGCCCCCAACTGCACAGTGCATTCCTGAACTGGGAAAGAGTGCTCTGAAAAGCAAAACAAATGTAAAAAACACACAAATGTAAAAAAGAAAAAAAATTTTAAAAAAAACAAGAAAGAAAAAAAAGAAAAAAAAACAATTCATAAAGCTAACTCTGACTTAACAATGGCAGAAGTTTACTGCTAGCAGGTACTGTGAAATGATGCCCATCAGTGTTACAGCCATTTGGTCACAGCAGTTAAATGCCAGGTTGGGCAAGCTATGTCATAGATTTCTGCTATCCTTCTCTTTTAATGAATAACATGTGACTGTTAACATGAGTAATTCCTCTTATTTATTGTTCAACTTCTGTTTTTCCTAAGGAACTGACCTGCATCCTCATCCCGTGAGCAGCTTTTCAGAGAAGTACCTTGAAAGTTATACCTATTTAACATGAAACCCATTAACTGGAGTAATTAGAACTCTTTTATTTTTCCAAGAAATTCACTGAGTTAGATAAGTTGGAGCTGGTTTTCTGAACTTTGTGCCTGGACTGCCTGGTTAGCTGAAAAAAAAAGGGGATATCTATTTAAGTCTCTCAGCTAATTAGCTGGCTGGGCCTGTGACCTAAGACAGCAACAAATACCGCAAGTTCATAACTTCTAAAGCAGCTGCAAGAGAAACTTAAAAGCTGCACATCTGTGCACCATTGCTATCAACATGGCTTTGTCAGTAGCTAATACTTTCTGTGAAGGCACCAGCTTGTGATGTGCCATCTCATTTCACCTTGCATGTGAGACGGCAAACAAAATCCTCAAACAGTGTGAACTAGCTAATATGCCGGCTGTTACCAT
Organism: Pardalotus punctatus; assembly: GCA_013400915.1. NCBI lineage: Eukaryota > Metazoa > Chordata > Aves > Passeriformes > Pardalotidae > Pardalotus > Pardalotus punctatus. The sequence continues at coordinate 58,661 of VZTX01013596.1, forward strand.
GCATAAATTATGGTCTTATCACACGGGTTTTTCGTGGGAATATATCTGTGAATAGCCTGTTTTCTTCCACATGTAAATTTGTGCCTTACACCCTCAGTTGTGTATATTTGTGAGCTGTAGTATGTAAAACCTTTTTCTTTTTCCCCTTTGAGTAATGCAAATATTTATTGATCCTTCCTCCTCCAAGCCCCTTCAAAAACTGGAGTAAAGACATCAAAAGAAGAATGTGGTGGTTATCGTCATAACCCCGCATCCCTAAAGAAATTAGGCTAGCACCATACTCTCCAATTTGACTTCCTAGCTGTGCCAAGTCCTCTCTCAAAACCACCCACAGCTGGTGATGCTCCCAAGGCACCATGCTGGGGGTTCTGCCTTCCCCCACCTCCCGCTCCCCCTTTACAGCATGTCAGCGTGGCGATCATTCTCACTGGCAGCAGGAAAACGACGAACACCCTTGTCCATGGAGCTTGTGTGTCCCCTGGCTGGGGACAGCACTGGTGAGAGGGGCCAAGCCCTGCAGAAAGCCCAGCCGCACATCCTGCAGCACGCAGGGCACGTGGAGCTAGGACAGGCAGGCAGGCTCCTGCTGTAGCTACCTGCTGCTCCAGAAGGATGCTGCATATACTTCTTTGGGGAAAAACGTGGGGTTTTTTTCCTTTGTTTCTTTTGTGTGACTGTGCATGTAGCTAGTGTGGGAGTGTGTGCGCGCACAGGTGTGTGCGTGTGTGTGCGCGCGCAGGTGTGTAAGTTCCTTTCCAGTCTTTCAGTTTATGCAAAAACGTAGCTGTGTTTTTAATCTGTTACAATAACTGTGTCAACATACTGTAGAAAAATGATGGGGATCGCTTCTAAGCTTTTTATATATATATATATATATATATCTACTGAACAGTATGTTTGAGTAAGGTGGTTGTTTCTGTTTCAATTTGTTTTTTAAAATTTTATACTTCCATTTGTTTTTCAGGGTTTTGGTTTTGTTTCAGAATGATTGAAAAGACAGATTTTAAGTCCACTAGCTTATTAGATGGTATATATAAGGTCTGGATGGTCTACACCAAAGTGTGTAACAAGGGTGCTTGCATGTTCTTTCATTTCATCATAGCTTCTTTTATGAAACAGTTTTGTTTACCCGTAGTGAACTATGCAGACTGGAGTAGATAGATCTGTATCCAAAGCAATGTTGTTGTTTTAATAAAAACAAACTGAAAACCCTTTGAAAACAGTAGGTAGCAAGGTAATTTTTTTTTAAAGAACCAACTCACAACCTTTTTACCAAGCTCCAAACCCCTGAAGCAGGGTTCCCTTGATATTACCCCTCAAAGTGTTCTCCCAAAACATAGAGATGGATAATCATGGCAACAGCTTGTGCAACAATCTGCCTTCACAACGTACACCACAGTTACTGAGTTGACCTTAAAATGTTCATTTCATATTCGGTGGGTCTTCTGTTTTCATCCTTTCCCTACCCTGGTTCCCTTCCACCCTCTGTTTCGAGGGCTTCATGAACCTATGTGTGCCTTTGCTTTCCACCCTTGCTATACACTGGTAGATGCAACAAATTCAGACTCTCATTTGTTGTAAAGTTGTAAAGTATTGTGATGTCACCAGTTTCCCTTCATTTCCACATCCCCCTAACATATGATTCACAGCTTAATGTCGGTTGTAAAAGAAAAAAAAGGCAGGAAAGAAAAAGAAAAAGCAAAAGGAGGAGAAATGGGAAATAAAAGCTCTTGATTACATATGGTAATAAAACCAGACTGTTCTACCTTGTTTCTTGTTTCCTGGTTCTGTTGTTTCTATGATGATTTATCCTTTTCCTTTAAAAAATACGAATAAATGAAATGCTGATAATTTAGATCAGATTATAGTGAGGAACAAATTTGTTACTTTCTGCCTCTTACCGAAAATGAACTTTAGTGTAAGGTGCTGGTGATTAATTAAAAATTAAATCACACATTTGCTCTCCCTCTATTCATATTTTGCATTTTCTTTTTATTAGCTTGTTCATCATCAAATATTTATGACAGACTTTATAGTTTAAAAGAGCAAGGATGGGATTAAAGCCCACATGGTCCACCAAAATAGATCATCATCCAGATGTGACTTCATCTCCAGACTTTGCATATTAATTACAGAGTACCTTGTACTTTTTTTCAGCAGGCATAAATCTGTTGTACTTCACAGGCCTGATTTAGAGGATGTTGTCTGACACTTATTCTGCAAGAAAATAGTAGTAAACAGATCATAACAAAAGAGTGTAAGATCTCCCCAGTCCTGAGAGTCATTAAAACATACCTGAGTTCTACACACTGATTTTGGGTAAACAAGATCACTTATGCACAGCCATTAACTATGGTACAAATAATCATTGGTTACGTCCATTACTGGACTCAGTGGACTTGTTTTGTGAGAGGAGTAGGCATTGTAACAATGTGACCCCATAGAAACAAGGGATCTCATCCAGTAATTTACTCTTGCTCAGATCATATTTGGGCTTTTCTGCCCTGCCAGTATACCCCTTTCAGGACCTATTGCCCTCCTGATAAGTGCCACATATGTGACACACAAATGCAGACATTGCAGGCATCATTATTCATTGCCTTGCCCACATGCTTGCCTGGTTTTTCCTCAGTGCAGGCTTCCTTCAAGCGGGGCACACTGGCATGCAGATGTGTGGTACTTTTTTCAGCTTTTTTTCAGACACAGGGAGGATATCTGCCAGGACTGGGACGTGCCCCAAATAACGCTGAGGGACTCTCTAGCCTGGGGACAAAGGGCATTGTGTGGTCACACAGCACTCCACTCTCCACTGCATTTGACCTGCACGCTCCCAGAGCTGCAGAAAATGGGAAAGCAAAAGCTCTCCAGGTGCTTAGGGACCTGTATTGTTTTCAGTCCTGCAGCCAATCCTCTGAAACTCCTTTGTCTGTAATTGTTTGAAATTCTTTGTATAAGCAGCACCTAGAGAAACCATTCAAAGATTAATATACCTCCATTTTAAAATTAATATAAATATTCCTCTATAAACAGTGACAAGCCTGGAGAAGAGGGCCCAGGATTGCCCGGCAGTGGTGCTAGGCGTCTTCTTTTGCACAGCTCCTCCATCTCTTGCCAGTGAAAGGAAAGTCCATTTAAAACACAGGCATGAAGGAGGGAGGGCAAGAAGGAGCCCTGATGCGCAAGCAGTTTGGGGTCTGTAACTGCCCTGCTTGTGTGTCCAAAACCTGCTGCCAAAGGGGAGGGTTGAACTCAGCCCCTTGAAGCACTATTCCCTTCCAACCTTTCCCCAAAAGTGTACTTCTGAGATGGCCTGCAGAGATCCTCTGACAGAGACCTGCTGTACCTTCTGCCGGGCAGGAAGGATCGGGAGAGGAACTGTTAAGGAAATACACTGCCCTGGCAGGGTCTTGGCCAAACAGAATCCAGCACCCACTGCAGCACCCTGCCAAGGAATGGTGCCTTCACTGAGAGCCCACAGCTCCCCACCCTCAAGAGGCAGGGTCACTGCTGTGGCTTTTGACAGGGAATGAGACCACTGAGCCACTGTCTGTCTGTTTGAATCATGAGATCTGTCCCCTACAGGGGCTGCTGGTGCCACACTGCACAAGCTCCCTGGGGCTGAACAGGACAAACAAGAGAACCAAGAGAAAGCAAGGACGCTTTGAGCACTTCACTCAAGTTAGTGTCATCTTACTCATCGTATTAATGGTACTCATGTTGACCTCATTTAGCATGTCATCGAGGATGCATGGAAGTTCCTTTCCAATCAGCATTAATTTGCATACATATTTTTACACAAAATGGATCTCAGCTGAATGACTCAAAGCAATAGGTCTCTGTAAATAAATCCTGGCCCACTGCCCTGTTCCTCTCCTCTCCCTTCAACAGACATATATTTTCAAACTACACAGAAGGGTTATTTCAAAGATAACTGCAAGTCCTGCCCCACTGTAGCTTTTACATCAAGGAATATTTTGCACCTGAAAGCTCCTCAGGTGAAAAAGAATTAGTAAATCAGGAAAAGCATGCACAGTTCAGTGCACTTTGCTGCCAGCAGGATGGCAGTGCACACAGCTGGTTTGCATGGAAAGGGCTGCCAGAATAAAGTGCCATAACAGTAATGCATCAGCACTAACAGCAACACAGTGGTCCAGATGATGGCCAGAGTAATTACTGGGATGTAATTCCAAATCATAATTCTGCCACAGAATTAGCAGGATGTTCTCTCCCTGGATTAGGCTGTTTGCTCCCTAAAGCTTGTTTATAAAGCTTGTTTAAAGCAATGTGGAGTACCTGAAGTGGTAGTCTTATCCTCCCCACTGCACTGAGGAAGAATGAAGCAAACCTAACTGGTTCTTGATGACCGATTTCCTAACCCTTTCCCTGTAATTGTGTTTTACTCTGAAAAGGGAAAGTCACCCAAGGGATCAACATCAAGCATTTCAGAGTGTCTAAAGAAAATAATAAGCAAAGAAAATGGGTTGGACTGGCTTAGTTAAGGCCAGTTTTCTATTTGTCGTATTAAAGTTAATTTCCCAGAAGTATGGCACCTGCTCCAGTGAACAAGTGTTAGAGAGACACATTGTGTGTGTAATATTCATATGATCCCCGCTGATGCATGTGTCTGCTAATGAGTCTCTAAGTAGTCTTTTTATTACTTTTTCCCCTTTCTTTTAGAAAGTGGAGATACTTCTTGGAATAAGCACCAAGTCCATCTTCACATGCCTTGTGCAGAACAATGACGTGGTAATCTTCTTTGTATGAATAGAAACAGGTAAATAGTCATCTATCCCCAGACTGTAATTTAAACAGTGTAAGTCAGTAGGGAAAGGCTATAATTGGAGTCAGAGTAAGTGAGGTGAAAATTGCTAGGTGGCAGTACCATCTGCATCTTGTTTTAATTAGCCAAGTTTATTGTCAGAATATAAAACTTTCTGCTATTCAAGTCCCTGGCTTATTTCAGCCAGTAGACCAAAGTGATTGCCACATGTCTGGGTAAGCACAATTACTGATCAACAAAGGATAATTATCCTCCCCACTGATCTGGCTAACAGGTACCACGTCTAGGAGTAGGGACCAAAACATGACTAACCAAGATCATTGTCACATCTGCTTAGTGTTTCATGACAAACTCTATTAAGGCTAACAGAACCACTGTTAATTCAATTAGATCAGTGTTTTCCTTTGCTGGCCATGATGCATTTGGAAGACCAGCAACTGTATGCAGAGCGTGGCAGGCAGTCCGCTGCAAGGAGTAATAGCATCATAAATAATATATTAAGACAAAGACAAATCTAGCATGCTGCAGTCAGAGCACATCAGCCTTATAGATGGATCCTGCAATATCACAAGGAGGTGGGGGAGGGAAAAAGTAGCTATGACAGGAAATTACAGCAACTGTAAATGACAGGGACTACAGGAGGGAACAAAACTCATTAGGTCAGCTCTTTAAGGAAAGTGCTGGGGAAGCACAGGACAGCCTGCTGGCAGCTGTGGAGGACCTGTGAGCCCCCACAATTATCCTCCCTGAAATGAAATAGCAGAACTCAGTGCTGGATTTAAAGGAAGATGATAAAGGATGGAAGATAACTGGCAAGACCTCAGTGGAAACCCAGCTCTTTCCCTGGCCTGCACACCCTGCCCTAGTATTCAGGGCTTTCACCCCCTCTGCAGAGCAGGACTGGGATGGTTGCACCCTCCAGAGCAACCAGGCTTCCCCTCCTACACAGCAAAAGACCCACCAGCATCAGCTGAGAAGCTGCCCTGTTTTGGGGAGCACCTTGCCGTGCCTGCGGGGTGACAGGCACAGGTAGCTCAGGGCACAGAGCCCTTTGTCCCAGCCTTTTGCTGGATTTGGGCTGGCAGGTGGCACACACCAGCACAGGGGCACCACCACACAATGGCCTCACCAGGCACACAGGGCCGTGATTGTGGAAATCCTCTTCAAGTCTCTGCTGTGCTCAAAGGAAAGGAAACCAAAATGTACTTTGCATCAGTGAATGTGCCAGTAAAAGGGTGCTGATAAGAGCTTCCTAAAGCAATTTCTGCCTTTTGGGGATGTTTTCTTCTTTCTTTTTTATATATATACTGCCTTTCTGGAAGAGAAAGACATTCCATGTCAGAAAAAGAGAGAAAGAAAACTAGAATATTTTGTTTCTCTGACTTTTGGAAATTATTACATAATCTTATCAATTCTCAACAAATACAATCTAAACTATTCAGACTGCTGATGGAAATATTGCTTCTGATGGTGCAGCAAACTGAAGATTGAGCTTTTATTAAATGCTGCATAAATTGTCTGTGAAGCAACCTTTTACGAGATATGGTGGTTCAAACAATTTTACAAAGAGCAGGAGACAAAGAGTTCCTTTTACACTAAAATGGTTTCCTAGGAAACACTGCAAAATGTAACATGATATCTCTTTGTGGAAGTTCAAGGATTTGTGTGCGCTAGTGTGTGTTTCTTCTGACCCTCTTTTTTTTTTTCCTTTTCTTGGTGTGGTGTATGGTATCACTGGCTAATTTTACCTTTTGATAGTATCACAAGAACAGAATAGGCCTGTACCACAGCAACCCACAATCTGAAGGACATTTTCCTCTTTGATAATCAAATCTCTTCTGAAAACAGAATAGAAAAATGTTGATAGAAACCCAAGTCTTTTCATCTGTAGCACTGTGGATTCAGAATAAGGAAAAAACAATGACTGAAAATGCTCAGAGCCAGATTTCAGGTTTCACATAGTCTTCATGCCTCACGCAGCATATTTTCTCATCTGTGTGGAGCCTATACAACACAACAAAAAAAATTAAGGGATTAAAGCAGATATCAACAGTCTGCAAAGCTCTTCAGAGGTCTGGACACGTGTCTGATCTTCCTTAATTAAAGGCTAATAATTCACCCATCTGAGAGAAGCACTCTGCCCATCCATATGTGCAAGCAATGTGTCCCCAAAAATACAAAGTTCCTAACTGGGACAACTCAGCTGTTATTCCAAACAAGAGGTAAATGGCTGCATTTACCTGACTGCATGCCCTTTCATTAGTTATCCTACTCTCACAGAGATAATAGTGGCACAGCATTAGCTGCTCTTCCTGTAAATGTTAAACGCTGCAGAAATATTGATGTATAAAAGCCTTTCCCCCAGCCATAGCTATTCTCAAAGGCACAACTCATTTCTTGTGGGATATTTTACAAACAGTTGCTTTGCAACAGACCATCACTAAAGAAAATCTTCAAAGAGGGCTGGGGATACAATTTAGATCCTAGGACTCCTTTTGCCTAGTTTGGAGAAAGGGCAAGCAGAAACAGTTGCACTTAATTTAAGCAGAGAGTCATTCGTCAACGACAGGGGCAGCACTGGGTGTCCCCATCAGCCTCAGTCAGTGAAATTCCCCAAGTTACGCAGACCGTCACTTTGGGAAGCACACGCCCAACACACTGATCTTCACTGCTGCCTCCCCACTCCAGTTGCTCGATTTTACTGCCTTGCTGCAGATGATGGTCCTTTGTCCTTCAAGCAGAGTCTGGGACTGTGGCAAACTGGAGTGTGCATGGTGATGTGTTTCTCTCTGGTCCCGGGAAAGGTCCCATGGAGCATTTCCGTGCTGCCAGTAACTGACAAATGGAGGGAAACTCACAGAACAAAGTCCTGAGAGTATAGCTCATCTTTATAAGCACAGGATAGTCCAAGCAGTGGGTGACCTAAGAATTGAAATTCACTGCTGGTGCAGAAATGTGAACTTTGGTGAACTACTGAATTTGTCAGCAGAGAGAGCAGCATTTGAATCCCAATGTGCACTCTGGAAGAGTTGGAGCACATTCCCGCTGGCAGCGCAGATACTGACCCAGGGAAACACTTGACTTGAAGCACAGTTTCATCCAGTGAGCTCCCTGTTTTAAAACTGGGACTGAACGACAGCTTTTCTGGGCAGGGCCACAGGACCCCTCCTGAAGAAACCACATTGAGAATGGTGCTGAATTTCTTCCAGACTAACCCAGGCCAGACAGCCATTGATACTCCATTAAAAAAATTGCCCTCCAAGCCGGTAAACCTAAAAGAGTTACCTGACAGAGCTGCATAAGGCCATGCCAGGCCAATGAAGGTAAATTGCAGACTCAGGACCTTCCACTCTCCTTGTTTGTGTCCCATAAAGTGTGTGGATATATCGGCTACTCCGTGTGGCATCCAGCAGCTGTACTCGTGGGCACATTGGAAACACCAAGGACAAAGAAACAGGGCCTGGCTGTTGCAGCCTGTGACACTGTTTTGTTCATCCTCTGCTGTACTGGCTCTCATGTACTAATAGGATTAAAATGCATTTAACTGAGATTTTGTCTTTGAGCTCAGCATGTAATTAAGCCCACATTGATGTACTACAGTTATATAAACACTTTCTGAATAGGTAGGTACCCCACTTCCTTACTGGCCCAAACACTTCATTCAGAGTGCCCAGCTTCTGAAGATTTAAATAATTCACATCTATATTCAAGTAGCTCTCCTATTGTGTAACTTATGTGTTTAAATATCTCCTAACTGTAGTACACCTGCGTTTAGAATTTAAAAACGCTATGCAGAAAAACATACTGATATAAGTCATACCAAATACTAGCCAGTGTAGGGAAACCTGATTTTCAGGCAGGGGTTTTCTGAATTGGAGGTGTCTTGAGCTGAACAGGCTACGATTTCAGTTCTGTATCCCAATGAAATCAGCTCAACACAGAGGTTATTCAGACAGTCCAGTCTCACCCATAATTAGAGCTGATACAAGATCTCACTTGACACACAGAATACAAAATTGATTAGGCTGACTGACAGAAAACTAAATAGACTCCAGAGTATTTGCTTTTAAATGAACATGCCATTTTGTACAACAAAAGCAACTCAGTAGTGGTTTTTTTTGTTCATCTTAATTTTTTAATAAAAGTACAAAAAACAAGTCTACCTGAAGACTGAGCTACTAGCTGCTCTAATGTTGGAAAGGACTTTATTTACAGTCATTGTAGGTCTAAAAGCAATAAAAACTGATTTTCCATCCTTAGATTGTGTGACTACATAATTTAAGAGAAAGGACAAACTCTCTCCTGACCTAAATAAATTTCCCCATTTCTTTAATAATAAAAAAATAGAATATCTGTCCCATTAGCTCATATCATCCAGGCAGTGCTTTAGATGAATTTGGCATGTCTGTGGGACCTTCACCTGATGAGAAGGGGAACTCCCAAGAGTCACTGCCGTTCCTGTGGCTGGCTCTGCAAAACATAGGTGCCGTGAGATCTGCAGGAAGGTGAATGGCTTACAAGGATCAGCCACTGGCAAGGATGCTCCCACTCCTCTGTGGTGGTTGCACTAAAGTGATCTTTGCTCCCTTCCAGCCCAGAAGTCTGCCTATGCCCACAGGGAGTTCAGTCTGATTTGAGGAATACAGGGAACCTTCATGTATTTCAAAATGGATTTGATTCAGGCCGTTCCTTTTCAAATCCTTCCTTTCTCACTCCTTTCCCTCTTATCTTGCCACTTGCCCTACTGGGACTGCTTTGATGCAGGAGAATAGGCTGGATGACCCATTTTACAAGCAGGCAAAGTGAGGACTGAAGCCATTTTATCCCAGGCTACCTGCAAAGCAGCCACAGGAACAGGGGCAGTCACAAGGTCCCAGGTCACTGTCACACATATTCTCCTCTGAATTGTCCAGTGTGTCTGGCAGGTTTGAGGAAAGGCACAACTCCAGAAGCCTGGAGAGTCTGGTGACGTAAACAGAGAATAAAAGGAAAGGGGGTTGAATGGAAAAGAATTCTCTTTTGTGAAGAAATTCCAAACAAGGCAGGCACGTGGGCATTCCTCTTTCAAGCAAAAAGAACCAGGAACAAAACTGAACCTTCTTATAGTGTGGAAAAATAAGAAGAGAAGCTGCTGGCGCAAGAGCAGGAACGAAAGCAGACTGCTGCCCAGGGGGTGAGGGCCACAGCTCATCTGGTCCACGGAGGGGTGCCCAAAGCACCCCACTGCCTTCTCTGGTGAGGTGTGCTTCCACCTGCAGCGGATGGGCTGGGCACCAGCGGAACCTCCACTTCACACCAGCCCCACACGCCCCACGGCTCCTGCCCTGCACTTGGCACTGCCACGATGCTCACAGCAGACCCTGCTGCCAAGGGACAGGTAGGCAAACGGGATGCCTCCAGCATCAAAGGACTTCTGCTTTCAGAAACCCTCCTATGGCAAACTGATCATAAAACTCCAGCTTTACTGATATATAAATAGATAGGTAGATAGAAAGAGATATATATAAAAATATATGCGATAAACAGATATAAATATTCATGTAGTTTAGATATATATATATGACATATTAAACTTCTATTAAATATGTTTTATATCTATTAAAAAGAATACTGATCTTGAAATTATGTGACAGATTTACTGCTAATATTCAGTCCTTAGTGCAGTAAGTTGTGACCTGTTCACGGCAGAGGGGTTTGCGAAGCCGCTCCAGTACACTGCATTGTTGCTGTGGGGGATGTGGGGAGGGAATGCCCTTCCCAAGAAGAAGCACTGCTGCTGGGGTGGGGCACAGCAAGGTGCCCAGTAGTCACAGAGACCTCACCTCTTCCTCAGAAATTAAGTGTGAAGGTCACAGTCACAGGAGGAAGCAATGTCAAGGGTTGGGGGGCTTGCAGCAGCAGCCTCTTCAGTGAGTAGTGTAGGAGTAGATGCTGTAAGAAAATCTGCTACCTTTCGCAACAAAATAACCTTATGAGACTAAACATAAGTAATTTAAGAGAGATGCTGTGTTTTCACTCATGCAGCTAATTAAAGGTTACTTCGCTTAAAGGAAAAATAATAGTGTAATATTTAGAGCAATAAAAATGATGAGTGATTTGTTTCCAAATTGTGCCAAACAATCCACAGAGCCAGAAAAGTTTTTTTCCCTGCTCCTCTGGGGAATGAGGATTGTAGGCAACCAGCTGCCTCCTGCCCAGGGGGCTGATGCTGGCCAGAAGCAATTAAACACTCGATTGTAATTGGGCCTTGGTGAAGATACCTCTCTAATCAGTCATCAGCTGTACTGCGCCTGTCAAAGCGGTTTGATGTTCTTCACTTAGCCTTTCTCTCCATTTATTCATGGAGGGTTTGTGTGTGTTTATTTTTATTTTAAGCTTAAGAAAGTGCCAGGGCTACCTACAGCTTTTTCAGCTGCTGTCCCTTTCCAAGGACTGTTCTATGCTCCTTGCTAGACAGTGGAGGGAAGGTCCCACAGAATGGGACCCTGAAGTCGACAGCATGATTGGCATAATCTGCCAATCTTTTCTTTTCCTGCTCTCTTTTTCTGTCATGCCTATCTTTTTCTGCTCTCTTTTCCAGTCGTGTGTGCCCCTCTGCACTGGTACAGGGGAGGAGGGTGCTTGCCATTCCCCACCAGCAGCTTCGCCAAGGAGGCCTGGAAGGTCTTCAATCCCAGCAACTTGGAGTTGAACCACATCCTTTTCCTCCTTCCTCTTGTCTCAGGATGTTTTCAGTCCCTCCTGTGACTGTGGCTGTGCCAGAGAGGAAGCACTGGAGGTTGAAACACCCCCCAACACAGGTTAGCCAAACTCTTCTGAGCAGCAGCATGGACTGGCTGAGACCACGTAATGAAGTAATCTTTTTTTAAGGTATATTTGTGCATGTTACAGAAACCGGATGTATTCACAGGCTCACAGGACAGCTGAGGATGGAAGGTACCTGCAGATGCCATCCCATCCAACTGCCCGGCTCAAGCAGTGTCAGCTAGATCCAGCTGCCCAGGACCATGTTCGCTTGCGTTTCAAGTATTTCCATGGATGGAGGCACCACAGCTTGTTTCAGCAACCTGCTCCAGCACTAGATTTTGTCCACAGGAAAAAATAGTTTTTCTTATGTTTAAGCTGAATTTCCTGTATTTCAGTGTGTGCCCACTGCTGTTTATCCTGTCACTGCATGCCATTGAAAAGAACCTGGCTCCCTACCATCAGGTATTTCTATATTTTCATGTGGTTTTTTTAATACCCTATGTGTTTAAAAGAAAAATGAAAGCAGCCTTCTGTAACTGAAGTAAGAATTGAGCCAAATAACACACAAAGAAAGAGAGGCAAACTGCCAGGAAAGCAAAAGTGAAATGCAAAGCTACAGGATAAAATACATAGTAAGCTTGTCTGCCTGCATATAAGAGCATCAAGATTTGTTGTCAGATGCTAACAAACTTACTCAGATCCCATATTTATGTATTTCCTAAAGTGAGTGTTTCCATCAGTGTGAAAAGGATTTTCACTGGCCTAACCCCACCTTAATCCCCCACTCCATTCAAAAATCTTGAACTGCTGCAAAGTCCATCTGAAATTTCAAAATGAGAAGGTGTGCTGCACAGACCCCTGCTCACAGTACTTCCACATCAGCATGGTCTCCAAACACAGACCTGGCTGGGGCCATGGTGTTTCTGCTGGACAAAGCCTGGTGACGCTTAAAGAGCAGCAAACAGCCTCTTGCAGTGGGAAATATTGGACAGCCCTAAGAAAAAATACACATTTACCCACATCCTACCATGTCCATTAATGTAGGTAATGTTACTGCAATTAAAACCCATGCATTTTCCAAGAAACCACAGTTAACCCAACTGCTTAGAATAGCACATCAGGATAATATCTCAGATGCCACTATGAAGTAAGTGCTGGTGAATAACAATGGTTTTTTATGATAAGAACTTCATGTAACATTCTATTTTGAAGAGCGTTGTGCATTAAGGAATTTTCCTTCTGAATAGTTCCATTTAATTTCTTAGTTTTCATTTAATTCAATGTGAAGTCATAGGATGCACAAGCCAAAGTGAGGTGATTTTATTATCCTCTGGGTAATGAACTACAATAAAATAGTCACAAAATCTCACTGAAGGCCATTTGGAATTTTTTGGCCATTTTTTGAGCCCGCCTTCATAGCTACATTCACCACATTGCCATTTGATGAACTTCTGGCTTATTTACCATCAGCCAAAGGACGCTGCTATGGGATACAGCAGCACCAAGTGAGAGCAGTCCTTCTGGGTAGTGAACACTGCTGGACAGTACCATGCTCTGTGTCTCAAACTTCTCCTCTCTGTGTTTTCTTTATGCCTTATTAAAGCCTAAACTATTGCAAGTTGAAAAGGCTTTTGGAAATTTTAGCTGCAAAACCTCATACACTTACCTCTCTAATCTAACATGTCCATATATACTTTGGATGATGGAGAGAAATAATGTAATCTATAAAACAAAATGAAACTCCAGAGGAGAACGAGGTTATGGTGTCTCTGTTTTCCATTGTGAACCATTATTTGTTTTACATTTGGGCAAAAAATACTTCACAAATAATTTCTTATTTATTGGTAACATATAAAAGAAAAATATTTGCAGATGAGCCTAATCACAGAGGCTTCAGATTGCTGGTTTATACAGAGATAAAACCCCTTCAGCTGGCAAGGTACTGAGCAGGAAGGGAAATATCCACCATCTGCAGGAGGCCCTACGAGCACCATGGATAATACATGCCAGTCAAACAGGTATTTTTATTAAAATATACAGTAATTATTCTGCCTAAAGCATTTTATTTCCTCAAGAAGTTTACAAGGAGAGATGGAAACAAAGATTTCGACTTTTATGTCCCACTTTCTTACAGACTCCTTTTTTTGGGTTATAGATAAAACAATTCATTCTTCTAGGAATGCAATTTCTTCCTCTTTATGAACATACAAAATGGCTTTATTATAATAAGACATTATTCTGTTTCTATCATTTATTGACATCTCTGAAGTCTTTTAAGAATCATGGATGAAAGGTGCTATGCAAGTGCCAAGTACATCATAAATTATTAAATATTTCTTCAAAATCTGCTTGCTCAGTCTTCATTTCATCTGCTGATGACAGATTTCAGAATGAGATATAAAAAAGGCCTTTATGAAACTTTTCCCTCCTCAGCATCCTGCCTGTGCTGCACAGGAACAGGCAGAATCAGAATGAAACAGAATATATGCTGTTTTCTGCAAGCAACAGCACACTTCCTGGGCGACCTGACTCCGCCCTGCACCTGACAAACTTTGCAGGCCACTCGTCTTGCAAATTAAAAATAAAAAAGAAAAGGCGGAAGGGGAGACGGAAGGAAGGAAGGAAGGAAGGAAGGAAGGAAGGAAGGAAGGAAGGAAGGAAGGAAA
>VZTX01013596.1:72931-121692 GCA_013400915.1 Pardalotus punctatus
GAAGGAAGGAAGGAAGGAATCAGTTGATTATTTGCGATTACACCAGTTGGGTCTGTGTCTCTCCAAGTGTCCCAGCAAGGCAGGGTTCCTGAAGGCAGCGAGGTTAAAAGCGAGCACCAGCTCTGTACAGCCCTGCCCCACTGCTCTGAACGGCCGTGCCTGGGTAATGCAAATTATGCTGCTGCTGCTGCTGGGCATTTAAGATCTATATGAACAAGCTGTCAGTCCAAGATCTAAAACTTATTCAGTTATTCAAACTAATTCAATTTCATCACCCAGCTCTGACACCCCCGGCGCTTGCTGCAGACCATTTTAATGGGAAGTGATATGTAAGTGCAAACACCTGGGAGGCAGCCGGCAGGGGGATTTTTCTGATACAACAGTCATCACCATGGTTGTTAACAGCAGTGGCATTTATGTGATCCTAATTATGCTGTAAGTATAAGACAGACAAGGCAGGCTCACGCTCCTGAAACCGAAAAAGCAGTGAACTTTCGCCTGCTAGTTGGCCTCCAAACACTGCACAGACCACTGTGGCTTTTAGCAAACCTGATACAACCTCTTGCCATATTTACATCCACATATCTTTCTGAGAGTCTTAAGAGTATGGAAAGAAGTCTTGTCTTGAGACCAAGTTCTGATTTATGCTAAGGTTTCCATCTGCAGATGTTGTCCTCTGGGGTGGCAGGGTTTCACCTTTAACGTGGATTCCACCTTTTAATGGCTTCCAAACCAAGCCATTCTATCATACAATGATTTTCAAACACCAGTAAATTTAGGTTGGATGTTTTGGTTCCAAAACAATATTGCATTAATTGTGCATGAAGATAAATTACAAACTGGATCTCTGGTGGATCTTAAAGCATGCTTAATAATGGGGCTAGATCCAGAAGCATTCTCACAGGACTGAGCCTTGGGCCAACCTTATTTACTGTGTTTTCAATCAATATTCCAAAGATGATATACAATCTTCAACAAGATGTCTGAACATGCTGTTCTGGTCACCCAGCACTGAATGATGAGCAGCACAGGCTGTGTCTGCTGAGTGAACTGAGCTGAATGCCTCAACTCAGTGATTTTTTGGGTTTGCAGGAACCTACCACCCCAACTGGGTAATTCAGGCGGGATGCAGGAAAAGATTGGCTGCCACGTGCTATACAGGCTCAGTCTGCACCTCACCTTGGAGGGAGGTATGAGAGCCGTGTCTCTGCAGAAAAACACAGTGGTGGTGGTGGTCATGGTCACTGTAGGCAGAAGAGGAACTGGGGCGGTTTTTGGCCTTGTTGACAGACACAATCCAGCTCCCAGGGATGTCACAGCAGTGTCCCAGCACCTCTGCACCATGCAAAGCCTGGGCTGCATGTGTTTGCCCACTGGGATGGGGTCTTAGGGCTGTGAGATGGCTCAGCCTCCTTAACACCTTCCTTCGCCTGCAGCATGAGCAGGGAGGCCTCCAGACAACTTAATAGTCTGTGATTTACCAGGGGCCACGCTGAGATGACTTAATGATCCAGGATTAAAATGTGCAGGGCTCTGCTGAGATGCTGTAGCCTATATCAAAGCTGCACCCACCAAGGTCAGAAATCCAAGGAGGTGGAAGGCAAAACAGAGATGAAGCAACTTAGTTCAGGTTTTATATTCCATTAGCAGCCAAGTCAAGAGCAGCACCTGCTTTGCCTGCCCCTATCCTTGCCCCCAAGCTGAGTCTTTGCAGCCGTGGTATTGAACAGAAAACCAGCTTTTAATGGAGTTTATGCAATCAAGTCGGGTTTTTCTAATACAATGGTAGTTTTCAGCAACTTGTAAAGCAATTCTTGCAAGTCACAGTTACCTTTGTCATTAAAAAGGTTGTTGTTGATTTTTTTAAAATTATTATTATTTATTTACAGAAACCTTTACATCTGAAGTTTCTTCAGTGACACAGGCTTATTGTGTCAGCTCATGGTAAACAAGGCAGAGACTCAGCCCTCTGCTTTGGACAGGAGGGCTCCTCAAAAAACAGAAAGCTGCAGCTCCAGCACCCAGCTGTGGCAGCAGTGCCTGCCAAAAGGGCTGGGAGTGTACCATGTCGTTTCCGACCCAAAGGAAGCATGTTATTCATGTCCCCCCTTCCCAAAACATGCAGCTGAGAAGAAATAAATAAAAAAGAAAAGAAAAAAAAAATTTCATCCCTTAAAAGGCATTTTTGACAGCACTGATATACAGGTTAACCTTGGACTTGTTTCATTGCAACAAAACAATGCAATAATGGCACAGTGATGCAAACACCAGTTTGCTCTGATTTTACCATGTAGAAAAATTGTTTCCTCCACAGTAAATACCACCAAGAGGATCCCAGAGTGGGACAGATGTGCCCTTCTGACACACCAAATGTTTTGTGGGGTGGACAGGCAATGATTTACGTCAGAACAGTAGGCAAAAGTGCTCTTGACTTTATCTTGTAACATGAATGAGGACAAAGAGTGATCATGGTCAAAAGAATAAATACTGCAGATCCCTCAACAGGAATTGTCCTGATGAAAAATTGCTTTCTTTTGGCATTTGTTGTACCTCTCAAATGAACCAGTTATCAGAACAGAAAATATATTCCTACTTGTTCTCAAATCAACAGTATTTTCACTTACCATTAGCATCTTGTAGATGTACAAAAAAAAAAAAAAGAAAGCTATAAACATGACTGTGAGCCTTGTTCCTTTTACCTTTCAGAGGTAAAAACCATAAATATCTAAAATATTCTTTGATTCCTTTTCCAGACTCACCGAAAACAGTACAATTCATGTCAATTTCGATATAATTTTCTCACATTAAAGGACTTTGTTTAGGTTTTTTTTAATAACTGTGTTCCATGCTGTGCTGGTTGTGGCTGGAGTACAGTTAATTTTCTTCAAAAGTGGCTGGTATGGGGCTGTGTTTTGGATTTGTGCTGAACACAGGATTGATAATAGAGAGATGTTTTTGTTGTTTGCTGAGCAGGGCTTACACAGAGCCAAGGACTTTTCTGCTTTTGTGCTTCCATGCTGGTGAGGGGGGCTGGCTGTGCATGGAAGGCTGGGAGGAAACACAGCTGGGACAGGCGACCCCAACTGACCAAAGGGACATTCCAGACCATGTGACATCATGGTCAGTGCATAAAGTGGGGGGAAGAAGGAGGAAGACATTTGGAGTGATGGTGTTTCTCTTCCCAAGTCACTGCTGGGTGTGATGGGGCCCTGCTCTCCTGGAGATGCTGAACACCTGCCTGCCATGGGAAGCACTGAATTAATCATTTGTTTTGCTTTGCTTGTGTGCACAGCTTTTGCTTTCCCTATTAAACTGTCTTTATCTCAACCCACGAATTTTCTAAGCTTTTTGCCTTTTGATTCTCTCCCTGATCCTACTGGTGGGGGAGTGAATGAGCAGCTGTGTGGGGCTTGGCTGCTGGCTGGGGTTAAACCTCAACACATGTAGTAGGAAGAATAAGCATCATCAAGTAATTATCCTATTATTACTTAACATGTAAATTGCAGTAAGGCATGAAGGACCTTATAACACAAACCTCAGCCCTTAAGAAATGCAAAGCATACAAACCACGGATGATTCCTAGCACAGGAACCCTGGGGAATGCCACAGTGAAATGGAGGCTACCGAGTCAGAGGAGGATGGGGGCCTAGCAGTCTCCTAGCTGGTTCCTCTTATTCTTTCCATGCCTTTACACACTGGGAGCAAATACCTATAACCTGATTATTTCAGGGACAGATATGAGGGAGACATGGTACTGTGGCTTTTTGCCCCCAGCCAGCCGGAACAGCCAGTGTTGAATTTAGACAGAGTGCTATGCACTGGTGCAAGGCAAATTAGGCACAGTAGGACCAATTTACAAACAATAATCTCTCTTTATCAGTATGCCTATAGTGGAGGAGATAAATCCAAGGTTTGGGTTTTGGGCTACTTTGGGAAGAAACAGAAAAAGCAAGTTGTGTACACATGTGGTTTTGCCCGCTCTCTCAGTAAAAGAGGAATGTGGGTAGGGATAGTTGGTAACAGCCAAGCTCCACTTAAAATGGCAGTAGGTCACACTCACACGAGACTTTATGAAGAAGGCAAGGTCTGGTGCTGGCTGTAAATGGGGAGAGCAGCATGTGGGAAGCAACTCAATTGACAGGCAAGGACACAAAAGGTCACGTAATAGGGTTCAAAGTCTGTTTAACCATGCACAGCCGAGCCGGGAAAGAGCCCAATAAAGCATGAGGTAGGTGAGGCACAGCTCTCTGCACTGAATCACACTGTCTGGGCTAAATCACTGGAAAAGAAAAGCCCTCCCCACAGCAGCCGTATTGTTAAGAGGTTGCCATCCCTTGGCAGGCACATGTGAGCTCACAGCCCTCACCCCCTTCACATCCCCCATCCCCATCCCATGGGCCAGGGGAGAGGGAGGGAGCAGGCGCAGACGGCTGTGGCAGGACTGATAAGAAAATCTGGGGATTTATGTGGTTCTTGTAACCGTATCTCTGGTCCCCGGAGGGGCTGAACGCATTTCATTGTGTGCGTTTTGCCACCTGCCCGGACAGGCTGCAGCCTGCTCACTCCTTGAAGGAGGGAAAGGCTTTGTACAGCTGCTCACCCACAGCACTCAGGGATGGCAGGGGTCAGGGGGGCTGCAAAGCAGCTGGGCTCGGGAGAAGGCTCATCAACTGTCTTTTGGGGTGTCTTAGTGTAAGGAGAACAAACAAAGCAGAAGATGGGTGGGAAGAGGACGTCTAAACACACATGGTGGCTCTGCTCGTGGTGGCATCAGCAATGGTTCCTTCAAAGGGCCAGGACACATCCTCTCCTGTCCTTGGGAGCACAAGGACAGGGCACAGGTCGAGAGAAAACTACTATGCCTAAATCCCACCAGACTATCTCACCAGCCGTGCTGGCTGGGAAGTTACAAGGCATTTTTCATCCATTGGGGGGGATTATTTAAAGCATAAAATACCTGAGGGACTCCAGGCTTGGGAGAACAGAAAGCATTTGTCTAAGCTTATTTCAGGGAAAATAATACATTTCCTGCACAGTTAAATGTGAATGCAGAAGCTTTTAACCTATAAAAGCACACAAACCACACAACAAGAGCAGTTCAAAGATTTTCATTTACTTAGAAGCAGAAAGACATGACAGCAAAAACCTAGGGGATGGACAGCTTTAAAAAGGGACATTTTAAACAATGGTTAACCTAGTCCAGAAATACTTCAGCCCACATTCAGCCAAAAGTTCTAGAAAGAAAAAAGTACTAATTCCCTTGAAAACTTCCATGAAACAACCCTACTTGTATTCACAAATATCTTGAATTAGCTCTTTGTTGAATTGAGAGAGTATTTCCTGTTAGACCAATATTATGGGTCAGAGAGAAATTATCCACTCTTTTGTTTTACAAAACAGGCTATTTGCCAAATGCTGTTCCATTTAGCAGGCTTAATTTTATTTCATCATATGATTTTATTTGTCTTTTAGGATTGGTTCAAATAAACCTTAGGTAACCTAGATATTTTTTTAAAGAGAATAGTCATTATTTGTACTGTAGAAAGTAATTTTTTTCTGTCTTCTGCCGTTCCACATATTCTTCAGGACTCACATGCATGATTTATGTGTATGCACAGCTACTCCTAACACTGGCTTGAGTGTACCCCTGCCTCTGCAACTTGAGCTGCTGCATGCAGTCACCCGATAAGCTGTTAGAGACCAGAGCAAAGACACCAGGGTGAGCAATGTTCTTTTGCAGAGCACTCCCAGCAATGAGACTGCACCATAGGGAGAGACTCAGCAGGGGGAGGTTTTCTGCCCTACATGGCACCTCTTTTACATCCTGCTCTGCACTGAAATCTCTTGCTTCTGCACCTTCCCCAGGATGGATGGTGTTATGGGATGACTGCTTGCAAGCTGGCTACGGCCCAGCACTCCAGGCAGTTTTGATCCTCTGCAGCCTAAAGGAGAAACCCTGGCAACTGGTAAAATCCTTCTGGAGCACAAGCTCCTTTATGAAGATTAAATACATTCACATGCCTGATTGACTCCCCATCTCTTTTCAAATCTGATCTGAAAACATGTATTCTCACTCACTCAGATATTATTCACTGTAGTGCTTTACAACTGCATTGTTGGACAGTACAGAAACCGTTAATTGTGGTTTGTACAGATGATTATTCATAAAATAAATCAGAAATACATAAGTCACCCTAGGGAACTGTATAAAGACGAGCACATAAAATACAGTCCCAAAAATACTACACTGCCAGCTCTCCTGGGGTATTCTTGATCCTTGTCAGGAGCAGCATCTTGGGCTCTGGGGTTTTTGTGGGCTTGGCAAGCACATCAGAGGGAGCAAAAGGCTGGGCCCAGGCTGGAGAGGTAACACCAGCTGTAACTTCTCTTCAGGCAGATGGACCATCTTCTGGTTTTTCCACCAGAAGGACACTTGGGACCAAACTCCCCGTTCTTTCTTAAGCGGGACTGACCACAGCTAAGCATGAACACTGTGATGTGCAGTTGAAGAGCAGCTGAATTAGGCCTTCAGCAAGCACAAGAGGTGAAATATTAATAGGAAAAAAGGTAATTTTTAATTAAAAAGGTGGAGTGGCTAAATATCAGATACTCTGCTTCCCTTCGGGTTATACTTCATGAATATTTGAGTCCCATAATAATTCAGGAGCTATATGTATGAAACTTCTATAAACATTAATTATATGGCAGAAAATACATCTTGCACTTCAGCCTACAAAAGTTAGGGTATATCTAACCCTCTGATACCCAGCAACAACTTCCGATAGCCTAGCATTAGATAATTAAAGGGTTTCTCTCCCTGTGATACCCAGTCCCTTCATGATCCTTTTAACAGACTGACTCATAACGACAGCTTTTGAGACAGGGAGATGCTGCCCCATTACAGGGCCAGGGGACAGAGCCAGGAAAAAACTGAAAGACAGGGTGGTGGTGAAGGGGGAGCTGGAGGCAGGACACAGCCAAAACCTGCCACTGACTTTTCCAGTGGATGACAAAATCTGCTGAGCTCGCAGAGGCTGGCAGGGCCCAGCAGGATGTGCTGCCCCAAGTGTGCATTAGCTAATTCAGACAGCATAACTTGGCACACCTCTGCTGCCTTCAGCAGCACTCCATCAGCCTACACCCACTGAGCTTCTTGGACCTGTGTCTAAAAAGTATATATTTCACCCACCTTTGATAGTTCTTGTAACAAAATACTGTAAAGTGCATTGCAGGAACCAAATCTGCCCCAGCAGGACACCGGAGTGGAAAACCTAAGATTTCTTTCTCTCTCTCTGATAACTATGCTCACTCACAAGCATGGTAACATATACCAGCAAATGTTTTTTGCGTACCTATGCATTTCTCTGAAGGACAGAAACGGTTCGCAATTCATTTCTATTGCTACTATTCATTATGCTACTCAATTACATTAAGTGCGCTAATTACTTATTTACAAAGCGTTAGTAACTCTGTACTTTTAACCTGACCTATATACTGAGCCCGGAGGCAACAAACACTTTTCTGCATTCCTCTGTTGCTAGCAGCAGTTTTCAATAGCCCTTTGTTTCCCACAAAGCACCAGGTCAGCAGAGTTTTAGAGGAAGCACAACTCTCAGTTGATGGTGAGCCCAGAGCATTTCGAGCTTGGGAGCTCTGTGCTTTCCTGCACTAATCTCACTGTGGTCTGGACATTTCTGCTGGTGAAGATGGGGAACCCTGGCCTGTGTTTCCAGCAATGACCATGCATAGACTGGGGAATGTGACCTCCCCAAAAGGACAATAGGCTTTGAGGGATGCTGTGTGCCAGGGCCACCTCTGATGGCACCGGCCCTGGGGCGCTGGGGACCCATCAGCCCTGCGGACGCGCAGCCTGTCCCACAGCCTCAGCTGTCCTCCTCTGTGGTCCTGTGGTTCTTCTATTCCCTGTATGGTTTACAGAATCACAGAATGGGTCAGGTTGGAAGGGGCCACTGTGGGTCACCTGATCCAACCTCCCTGCTCAAGCAGGGTCATCCCCGAGCACATGGCACAGGATTGTGGCCAGACAGTTCTGGACTATCTCCAGTGAGGCAAATTCCACAGCCTCTCTGGGCGACCTATTTCAGTGCTCAGTCACTGCACAGTAAAGAAATTCTTCCTCATATTCAGGTGGAACTTCCTGTGCATCCATTTCTGTCCATTGCTTCTAGTCCTATTGCTTGGCACCATCAAGCAGAGCCTGACCCATGCTCTTGGCACTCTGCCTGCAAATTCTTAGAGACATTGATGAGGTCCCCTCTCAGTTTGGTTTTTTTGAAGCTGAACAGGCCCAACTGTCTCAGCCTTTCCTGGTAGGAGAGATGCTCCAGACCTCTGACCAACATAGCAGCTCTCTGCTGGACCTGCTCCAGGATCTCCATATCTCTCTTGGTGGTAATCAAGCATTTCTTGCCTGTCCAAGAGCATCAAGTCAAACAGCCCCTTTACCACAGCTCGGTGTGGATTCAAGGTTATCCTATCTGCAGTTGGAATTTTCTTCTCTGGCTAAGAAGCACAGTTTGTCCAAATTCCTTTCATGTTTTCTAGTGTACAGTACTACTCCCACTGTCCTCTTGGCTCTAATCAAGTAAGGTACCCTCTTTTTGAGATGCAGTGTCCAAAACTGGACCCAATAGCTTGAGAAACTTTTTTCTGTGGGAAGCAGAAGATGTGTATCGTGTCTCCCTGCCTCCTTACAGTCCTGTTCATGTGCTGTAGGCAGGTAGACTGTCACTTAATACCACGTCTGTGTAGTGCTGTCTATTTCCATTCAAATCTACATTTTTGCCCACTGTTGTTTGTGCAACTGATTTATTCTTTACATGTTATACCTTAGATTCACCATGATTGAGTTATATCCTTTTTTTTTGTGGTTCATATCTTAGCTGTCAACATTATGTG
Organism: Pardalotus punctatus; assembly: GCA_013400915.1. NCBI lineage: Eukaryota > Metazoa > Chordata > Aves > Passeriformes > Pardalotidae > Pardalotus > Pardalotus punctatus. The sequence goes on from VZTX01013596.1 coordinate 81,851, forward strand.
GAATGTTAATCCAGACTTTCAACATCCTTGCAGCAGCACTGATAAGCATGATCCCTACTCCAATATTCAGGTAATCAGTGAATTACTGAATAATCCCAGTGTTCAGAGTTACTGAAGAGGTGGCTTGACAGATGTGATGCTGCTGCTGCTGCTGCTGCTCTGTGTCCCCAGATCCACCCAGCAGCAAGCCTGAGCTTCTATTCCCAGCAGAGTGCTCATCCAAATGGGAAGAATACACATGGCCTGATTGTGGTTCTCCTCTCCTTCCAGTAAGTAGCCTTAAGCAGTCTCTGCTGTGGCTGGTCCTGGATCCCCAGCCTCCCTGGCTGCCTTACATGCCCCAGCCCTGCTCCAGCTCCTGGTATTCAGAGCCTCTCATGCACAAACGCACACAGACACTCAAACACACACAAGTCCCCAAGGAAATCTGCACACATTGTGTCCTTCCCAGATGCCAGGATCCTAGTCAAGCAGGTGACCCCTTGACCGTGGTCTGACTCCCACAGCTGGCACAGAGAGCACACACCTGCACATGCATGCAGAACAGAGTCAATCAGCTGTGAAAAGTGTGCTTGCCATTCCTGTTCATGTACATCTGTCCCCTTCTACCCCTTATTCCCTATTTTCCCACACTTGTTCCTTCTCAATCATCCTTGATTCCTTTTCCTCTCTCTGTGATTCTTCCCCGATTGTAAGGCTTGCCACATCCTCACAGCCACCCTATAAGCATCCCAGAGCAGGTGTTGTACAGTCTCCAGGTGCCATTTCCCTGCATCCCATCAGCTCCAGGCAGTGACTCCTGAAGGTGAGCACTCCAGGGTTCCTCTCCCACCTACCCCACTGGGTCTCATCTTGCACCCTGAGTCCATTGCTTGCCAGATGCTTTTATGGCTATAATTTCATCCACTCCACAGCAGACCACGATTTTAGCTTGCCAGTGACAACTGCTAGGTGACATAACAGATAGCATATGCACTGAGAGATTCTTCTGAAAGGGAAGTGATATAGATACATTACTTGGATCAAACTATGAGCACTGCTCTGCCAAAGCCAGCGCAGTTTTGACCTTTACCTCATGGAAAACAAAATCTGCTCATCAGCTGCTCTTATGGTGGCTGGAACCTCATGTGGGCCCACACATCCCCAGGGATAGCCAAATGAGAGGGCAGACATTCCTACAGCAAGGGTCTCCTGTAGATCTACAGGAGCTGGTGCAAGGCACAGGCATAACATGCAGACACAAGCTGAGATTCCTGCCAGGCTTGGTTTTTCTGAGGTTGTCAACCCAGGAAACTTACTGTTTCTGCCTTGGGGAGAGCTCCTGTAGTCAAGCAATGCCATCACAGGGTATGGATGCTCACACACTCATGGGGAGCTGGTAAAGCCTTCCTAGGTACACACTCAGGGAGAGACATTCCTCCCTCCTGAAAGCTGCTAATGTGAAAGGTAGCAAGCAAAAGCCACAGAGAGAGGAGATGGATACTCGCTGCAGCATCACAGTATGGATTTGGCAGCACTTTGCTGGAAGAGAGCTCACTGTCCAATTACTTTCACACCATCCTTAAATCAAGCTGCATGAATACAGAAACATTTAATCACAACCTTCAAAATAGATGGGGTAGGTCTCTGTGTTTCTCCCTCTCTTCTGGCCTTTCTCCAGAGCTGTCTGGAGAGCACCCAACCTTGGTAAAACACAGGAACCCCTACAGTCCATCTCTTCCAAGGGCATCTAATCTTCCCTTTGATGCATCTGTGCCTCTCTTCCTCCTCCCTGTGATGTGTTCCAGAGGGTGGCCCTGCCACCCTCCAATCAAAATAAACATTGTTCAGCTCCTCAGGGGAACAAACAAGGTTTTGCTAGGACAAGCATTGTCTTGTGGACTCAGCCCATTAATCAGCTACTCCTTTAGTTAAAGAAGAGGGCACATCCTGGCCCCCAAAGCATTCACCTCCCCAAATGCAATGCCTCTCCCCACTTGCACCTAAAATTTGAAACTAATCCACAGCTAGCCCGCTGATGCACTCAAATGTGAGTATCCATGTGGGACAGATGTGCACAGCCCAGGGCTGGTTTGTAGCCAGCCACAGTGGCTGTCAGCAGCTCAGCAGAATGAGCCTACCCTCCCACCACAGCTTTCTCTGCACCCCGGCATACATGGGCACAAGGCTCAGGGGGTTGGAAAGCCCCTTCCTGCTGCTTCCCTGGGTAAAACTTGGAGGACAGAGCCGAAAGTGCTGGAGGGGAAGAACTGGAGCCAGCAGAAAGATCATCCTCACACATGTGGTGAGAGCGCCGGCTGCGGCTCTCACATCTCTGTAAATATTGCTTTAAACAGAAAGTCAGTTTATTTCCACAAGATTAGGCTGTTTTGATGCTATTACCCAGCATGTGGCAGGTGAACTGAGAGTACAGATCTTCCTGTGATGTGCTTGTAACATTCTCTAGAACAATTGCACGAGTTATGGGAGGGGTAGAAGTGCAAATATGGGAAAAAAATGCATGAAGTGTGACACCTAAGAATCACAAAAATATTAAGATATGTTAGAAATTATAGTGCTAATTTTAATGTAAATTTACTGAAACTGCCATTATTTCATTATGTGGTTTTGTGCTGCAAAGAGGATTTGATTGGCAAAGTAATAACTTAGAGATGTATTTACATCCTGTAAACAGAGGAAATTAAGACCTATCCAAAGGGTAACACATTTAAATGAAAAGACACCTTCTTCACCATCCATCCATGCATACCAAAGTGAGCATCACCAGCTAGCAAAATCTTTTAAACTGCACACATTTTACTTGCTGAAAATAAATCCATGCTAATGGGCACAATGGCACACACTTAATGTATCACAGCCAGCTTAGTATAAAAAAAGTATCAACAGAATTCTAATTCACACATGATGCTACAGAAAATGCTAATTTGGGAAATGTCTGATACCAGATTACAACATACTTAAAAGGTCTTTGCCTCAACATGCACTAGAGACATGGAAAATTCAGAGCAAACTGACAATATGTTTGATTTATTTTTCAAAAATCTCTAGAGCTCTGTCAACTTATTACAATTAATTCCAAATTCAGAAAGAGATTAACATGGTGTGTGAGGAAATAATTGAATGCCATCTCTGACTACCATGTGACAGGAGAGAGACTTTCATACATCTATTTGAGGTATTCCAGTTTGATTCCTCTGTTGTGACAGGGGAGAACAGAAAAAGTATCTTGGGGTGGTGAGCTGGCTTGTTTTATACCACAGGCAAAACGAAAAAGAAATTAGAAACATTTTTGCCTGCTCATCATCAACAGCTTAAGGAGAAGAGGAGCAGATCATCCAAAAGCACTGAACCCTGTTACTCCATCATGGTGGTAGGCAAACATATGCACAGTTTCAGAGCTCACTTATGCTGAACTAAACACTCTTGCACCCTCGAATAATTTAGAAAAAATGCATAGACATGCTTGACTTTCCTCTGTAATTATTCAATGCTGATCTTATCCCTTCCAGAAATCTCAGAAATGTTGCCAATAAATTCTGTGAGTTCAGGTGATGCAGAAATATTTAAATAAGGGAATTCTCCCGAAGAAGTTGCTCATGCTTTCTTTACACAAATTGCCGGCATCCTTTGTGAGTGGGCAACACCCTGAACGTGTATAATAAAGCAGTCAACAGATTTAGCTGGCCTGGCTGGCACTGAGATAGCAAATCACTGCAGGTCTTGACAGTACAACAGAGGTCATTAAGAAATGGAAGAAACAAGAAAGAAAATTCTTTTCCAGCCTGTCCACCATAAGTGACAACTTTCCTCAGAGCAGGCAGATAGCTCAGCCTTTCCTGCTCTCATTTTACATTAGCAAAACAGACTGCAAGCACAGCAGCAAGAATTTCCAGGTTGCTGGAGCACTGGGATTTTCCTTAGGACAAGCTGGGCAACCAGGAAGTTCAGGGCATTGCTTCTGACTCTCTTGAGCCTCCTATAATCTAATGTTATAGACTGTGCTTCACGTATAGCACTGCTGCTGTGGGGAGGAGTGCTACTGATCATGTCCAGCCCCACGTGCAAAAATCTATATTGCCATTTTGTTGGGTGTCTCCAGGGAGTGAAGTGGCACCAGGAGCAGATGGTAAGAGGGTAGCAGCTTTCTGAAAATCAAAGGTGATGGTTTTGCATGACTAAAATACTTAGGGAGATTTCTAGCCTGCATCTCTCCCACAAGTGCAGATTATTCCAATTGCTGGACTGGAGTCATGTGGGCAAAGTGAACCCAGAGATCTTCATGTTCAGCCTCTGGCTCCTGCTTGAATGGGGCAAACAAAGCAAGCCTGTAGTTTCCATCAGCTCTCTGCACAGAAAGGATTAGAGGAAATTTGTCCCCTTGGGGCAATTGTGCACAATTAGCTCGGAATCTCTTGGATTTGTTCCAGTGGAATCGATTCCCAATAGGCTCCACCGCTCTCCAGTGCTGGGCAGTGCAGGCAGAGGGAGTCCTGCAAAGGGTGCCCGTGCAGGAATCTCTCCATACACACTCATTCCCGTCACTGCCCATTCCTGCACACCCTTGCTAAGAGTTGTGTACATTTGGGATCAACTCTGCTGCAGGTTGAGGACCACAAGGAATTGAAACATTCCCTTTCCATTCAAGGGCAGTAACTAATTGACACGGCTTGTTGGTCACCAGCCGTGCCTGAAGGAGCCAGTCTGAACACCTTAACAAGGATGCTCCAAAACTCCTCTTGACCACCCTTTCCCCTACACTCCCTTGGAAGTCCCATTTCCCCAGACAAACTCCATCCAGATTTGGCCATGCTGTGGAATGGTTCCTTCCCCGACTTTGCTCCCACTTCCTATGTGGACATCACCATTTCCCACCAGCTCAGATGGCTGAGGGTCATTGGCACCTTTCTCCACCTGACCAGCCCTGTCCCTGTCCCTGCCCTGGGCACTGCATCACCAGCCAACACTGCCCTGTGTCCCTCCAGCTGGGAAGCACTCTACAGTGTGGTCACTCCCCCCCGCCTCAGTTTTTGCACTCACAGATAGCTAATGATCCTATGTTTTTTTCCAAAAAAACAACTTTAGAAACACAATCCTGACAAAGTGTCCCCCAGCAGCAGAAATGTGCCCACTTTTGCTTTGCTGCCTGCCTGTGTGTATGTCCTCCTGCTTCACAAAGTGTGGAACTGGGACTGCAACCACCAGTGTCTGTCAAGATTATGTGATTACACTAACCACCCAATAAATTTATTTCTTTACATAACTGCTAAGCAGATGCTTCACACCCAGCAAGCATTCAACAGAGAAGAGGATCTTAACATCAACAGAGATTAAACACGGAGTACTACTGGGGTAAAACATCTCACAATTTGTGCAACTCAGCCAGTTTCAATAGAAATTATCTCTGGCTCATAAAAGAGAGAGAATTTATGAAATTATTAGCAGAAAAAAGGTAGAGGAGGCACAAAAAGAGAAAGAGGAACAAACACCAGTGCAGACTAAACTGGGCAGGAGAGCTGAGACAGAGCACAGATGTGTTTTCAAGGGCGCCAAGTGTGCTCCAGGAGCAGTCCTTTCCTTTTCCCACAATGAGCTGCTATCTGCAGGGAAAAACACAACACAACAAAGCAGGCATAAGTGTAGGCTCCTATTCAATGCCAAAGCTGGTTATCAGCAACGAGGCCCCATATCCCATGGAGTACTCGTAAATTTACTGTCGGCGTTTTGTGATGTGCAGATAGGTTCATTGTGTGGTTATCTCCCTGGTAAAGACTGCCAGGGATTTGGGGGCTTTATGGTCTTGACTAAGACCCTGAAAATAAAATAAAGGGCCTGGGACTGAAAATATTAACCCTTTATGAACCAGGGGACCACTCTGTCTTGCTGAGTAAGTTCTAGAGCAGGAGAAAAACAACATGATCATAGAGACCTACCCCATTCTGTGTTCCTCCCCTCATTCAGGAGCACTGAGGGAGCCAGCAGTGGTTTGAAGCTCCAAATCCCCTACACCACGGAAGGACTGGGCAGCCTCTGAGCCCCTGAACCAAACTCCAGGGAGCCCAGACACAGGCTGGGTCAGCTGCTCCCACTACTGCCTCCACCTCACAGCACAGGGAGATACTAAAATAGGATTGGGGAGAATTCATGGGAGAGATGACATGCAGACAGGGACACCCCAGCTTATCTGTAAAATGAAAAATGGAGTTTTCTTAGCTTCAGAAGGAGTGTTTCCATACAATTTAGCAGGAAAGAGAAGAAAACAGTGAAGTACATTCTTCCAACAAGCAAAACCCAGGCTATCAATAGCCTCTGGAATATTAAAACATCCACAGTTTTTTCCCCTCACAGAGTATTAATTTCAATTAAATAGATAGATCACATCCTAATAAAAAGATATATGTTAAAATACACTGGAGAACATCACATGATGTGGACATCTGCAAATTGTATGAAGCCACAGGCCTCCTCAGGAGGATATGCACCGAAGTTGAGGGCAGGTTGTAAAAACAGCACTTTGTAGAAACATTCCTTTATCTCCATGTTCTTTACTAGGAAAAGAAGTACAATTCAAAAGAGGAAAGCTTGAAGAAATCTATCTCAGTTATTAAGGAAGTTGTCTTTAATGTCTAGATTTGCATTTCATTTCAGCATTTTCATAGTACAACTAGCATAAGTACTTTGATAATGCAATTTTGTGTTAGAGGAATGACAGCTCTCTCTGAAAACACCTCCCTGAGAAGCATCGGGACACTGGGAAAAAAAAAGGTATTACCAAAAAGGGAGGGAAAAAAGTGATTTTCCAATTGATCTGAAATTAATGATCTGCCACAGGGGGTTACAACTTTGCAGGTGCCTACAGTCACATACGGCAGCTCTACCTTTGTAAGTCTGCATACTTAATCAATTGGGAAAATGTTATCTGCCAGCCACAGGAAATGAATGTAAAATTTCTGTAGAGTGGTCCATGTATAAAATCTAGGTGCTAAACAAAATAAAACTGTCTAGTAGAAGAAACTGAAAAATTTGGTGCATTGGCAGAATGACATCTCAGAATTCCAAAGCACTGTACAGGGAAGGTGGGGTGATGGCTGTGCTTTAGCATGTGGGAGCAGGACTGTTTGGAAAATGGGGCAGGGGCATCCACAGCTCAGTGATGGATGGCAGGGGGTACCTGCAGCTGCTCTGACCATGCCAAGCCCTCCAGTCTTCAAACAGGGAATGAGCACTTCTAGCTCTCACCAGGAATATCTGGTGTGGAGGTCTCTGTGGGGACTGTCTCCTGGAAAGCAAAAAAAATGTCATTCCTGCAGTTCAGTGGAAGGTTTACAACACATTTACAAACCTTGGCTGCTCTAAGGAAGGAACACAGCACATAAAGGCTGACTTGCTAAAATAATCCTTATCAGAGGTCCAGAAAGTGATAAATACAGGCAAGTGGAACCTAACCCCTCATGACTGGGGCAAGCAATGCATTTTCCTCTTCCTTTTTCAAATTTCCCAAGAAGGGACATTTGCCAGCAGGCCCCAGCTCCCTGCAAGGCAGCCTGCAGGGAAGTGGAGCAGCCACAGCTTCCCCAGCAGTGCCAGAGTCAGTGCAGGTCCCCTGGGATCACTTGCCAGCCTGTTCGCAGCTTGATCCCACTTAACTGAAGCAAAAATCAAAATATTTTGTTGCTAAACAGAAGACTGAAAGCTGTTATGCGAATCATTCTTATCCTAATGCACAGGCAAATGACTGAATTAGAGCAATAGGATTAGATGCTAAATTGTCAATACTATAGCTCAACTTAGAATACAGCAAAAATAAAAGAGAAAAGCTGACAGTGGAGTTTTTGGTCTACCAGTCAAACATTTCAAGGGATGACATCTTCTCTTTCTGCAGAAAATTCCCCTAGAGGAGGATAATGGACTAATTAAGGCAATTAAGGGTGAAGGCATCAGGGGCTTCTCTGCAAATCACAGCAAAAAAGCTGCCAAGGCACCAAGCCCTCTGCTTCCCTGAGCCCACGTTGCCTGCAGCGTGAGGGGGCCACACTCAGACCTTTTCTCCCTGCTGGGTCCCATCTTCCCCAGCTGGGCAGCTGGAGCTGTCACCTCCTGTCTTGCAGGGAGATGGCCAGCCCCAGGCTCCATGCCACGCCAGAGGGGGCCAGGGCAGGGCTACCCCCACCATCTCACAGGAGGCGTCTGTGGCACTTGGGTCAAGCCCACAGCCTGCGAGTGAGGAGCCCTCTCTCACTCTTCCAGCCCTACCAAGGAAACAGCCACAATTTTCTGTGGTGTTACAACCTCAGCACCATAAAACCCATCCCCAACTCACCATATAGTCCTTTCTTTCCCTTTCTGTTGTCTCTGGCAAGCCCAATCTGCTGTTTCACCTTCAAGCAAAAAAAAAAGATCAGTGGAAGTGCCTGATTGTTAAAGTACAGTACAAGTAGCACTAAGCTCTGATATAGCAATTTCTGTCTGAGACAATTTAGCTTTTGATCTCTGGATGCAGTTAATTGCTAGCTATGCAGACATTTATGGAGGAGAAAACAATCACAAGCAATTTCAGAAGTGAGATTCTTGATGCTTAATCTTGCACCTGTCCTAAGAACTGAAATGGGCTTTTCTTAGTCTGGATCATGCTGCACAGAGCTGCAGATCAATCAAAGGCAGAACATTTCAAATGTCAAATAGATGCAAATCCATTGCTCTCCCTCATGATAAAAAGAAAGTCACCAGGATAAAAACAATAAGGTTTGTTAATATTCTCATTAACAGCATTCTTCATGTCTTGAAAATAAGGCAATAAATCATATACAGAATAATTGGGAAAAGCAGCTACATTCATTGTTCATTTTTGTCTTGTTTTTTTTTGTCTTCTGGGCAATTCTAGGACAGCAGAGAGCCAAGTCCTTCTTCTCCAGGGAAAAAAACCTTGTTATTTTCAGACAGGGAAGGGAGTAAGAGAAGACAGGACACTTTGGAGTATATCTAATCAAGGTTCAAATACCAGCACATCCTGGCCAAAAAAACCTCTCTGACTAGGAACTGGCTGGGTATCTCAACCATAACTGCCCAGCCACAGGTGTAAGCTGTGAGAGTTATCCTGCTGCCCAACACCAGTTTGTTTTTACTCCCCTGGGGGTGATAACAACTCATCTCAAACCCTTGAAAGCCTGGTAATTCGGGATTGCCTTAAGAAATGTCACATGAAGTCCTGTTTAGACCAAACACCAGAGCCATCCAAGGCTTACAAGGGTTTCAGAGTGGCTATGTGAAACAGGGCAAGTGCCTCTCCCTTGCTCCTGTGCTGCTGCCAGTTTGGGACACAGCTGTGCCAGAAGGTGTAGCCACACTGTCCAGGTTAACTTGCTCCCCACAGTCTTCTTCCTTCAGATTACTCGCCCCCCACACCTGGCTGGTGCTGTGGCATCCCCAGCATGCAGAAGCAAAAGTGCAATTCTGCACCACAGGAAAAAGCACTTCCCTGTCCCTGCTCCAAATCTGACAGTCAGCTTGCCCACTGAGCAGTGCTTGGGTGATTTTAGCAAACATTCTATAGTGACTCAAGCTGTCTTTCACTTTTTCCTGAGCTAAGAGATCATGACTTTGTATAAGTAGTCACTTTTCCCCTGACAGCCTTAACACAGAATTTCATTTTAGTGCAGTGAACTATTTCAGCACCTTTTCAGAGTCAACACTAGTTTTGGTTATCCTGAATAATATTTCATCCATTGTAAGCATTGTCACTATTTGCTTGTACCACCTTCTCAGGCCACTTAGGAACATGCTGAACACCAGACCAAGGTCTCGTGTCTGTAGGACCTGCCCCTGGTGCATGAATTGCCTATTTCTTCCAACCTTCCCTCCCTCTTAGCCCATAAGTAACCTCTCCTGTTCCATAGCAAATGTTATTTTTATGGACCTTCCTTGCTCCCCTAAGGCTGTGTTGAAAGCTACATAGCCTGATCAAGCACAATATGTGTGCTCATGATATCCTTCTGAGAGTTCTTGTGGCTGTCAAGCTTGACCTTCCTCTCCACATCCATGTTTCTTCTCAAACATCCAACTAAATCTATGACCACTACAAATGAAAGCTTTGACTGATCATTACTTCCAAGGATCACTCCCAAAGCCCTGTTCAAAAACTGGCATCAAGTTCCCACTTCCATCCCTCTAAACCCAGAGCTGATTGTAGTGCCAGATTACATATAGTTAGCAATTCAGAAAATTCTTATTTGTGGTGTGTGTTTTTTCAGGACTCCTGTGTAAACACCATCTGGTGCTGAGAATTTGTTAATGTTTGGTTTATCAATTTGTCCTAACATGCCTTTTCCCAACACCTCCATTTGAGGTGGTTCCTAGACTCCCTCCCCATTCATGGTGTCTCTGTCACAGTGAATGCCAATGCATGCAAAGAATTTGTTCAGCTTTCTGACAATGCCACTGCTGTCTGCCAGTGGATCTTTCTACACAGGGGCCATTTATTGGCCCCAGTATCTCCTCATCATCTCTATGAACTGTGGACAGGTGCTGCACAGACAAACTGATCACATTAATATTTATACATCAGATAAACTTTAAATGCATCTATACTTCAAATACATGCTGCTAAGTTTACTATGAAAATTTCAGATGGAAAACACCAAATGTGGTCTTGGTAGACATCCAAATACAAATGTGAATTCTTTTGGGTATTTCCTAAACAGGAGCAATTTTTATCTTAGGGATTTACCAAAACTAACTGCTACACAAGCACATCATGTAGCCTCCAGTCATGTCAAACATTTGTTATTGACAGAGATGAATGAAGCCTGGAACAACACCTTTCTTTGTATTAAATGTTCCATTGAATCCTGACAGTACTCAACTGGAGAGAGAGAAACCAAATACAAGATGACCCTTGCCTGGCCAGCATAGTGCTTTTGAAGCCCCTGTTCATGTGAAAAGTTGTTAAGAAGATTTATGTGAAGTTGCTCATGAAAATTCATGACAAGTGTTTCAGTAGTGGAAAGTAAAATATTTATTAAAAACAGTAGATTGAAGACAAAAGCCCTGTGATCAGTTTACCATACATAAAATAAGAAATAAAGGTGACTGTTTAACATTTACTTACAATCCCAACTTAAGCCCTTAGAAAAAGCGAAACTGGAGATAAGGGGTAGCAGCTTCTACAGCGCTGAAAGACAAGAGAATGCCTTCAGTGCAAATGAAAGAGAGCTGAGGAGAATGATTTATAAGTGCAATGATTAATCTTTCACTTCATGTGGGAACAGACTTGGGCATTTGATTAAATATTCAAGTGGAAGAACAACATCTAATAACAGAAAATCTTGTTTTGCAACTGCTTCCAAGCTCTCACTCTTTCTTCCGTGGAAGTGGTTTGAATTTTAGATTATTGAGGTTTTGATTTTGGGTTTGGTTTTTCTTTGTTGGCTTTTTTTGCTTTTTTTTCCCTGAATGAAAGATGACACCTTATGAATAAATTTAAGTGTTGAGGTGTGGAAAGGGCGGGGGGAGTTTTATTTAGTTACTAACATTGTTTTTTCATCTGCTCTTCACCTGATGCAGGAGGTAAGGAAAGCAATCAAAACAATGAGGAACATGCTCTTGGTCCCCCAGCAAATGACTGTAGCAGGCAAATTAATTGGGATGCTCTTTAGAGCTGAAATATATCACAGTGTATTCATCAGCACTGGGCATGGCGACACATAAAGAACATTACTCACAGAGACACAGTAAGGATAATAACCAGCAACACGTCTGGGAACAAAAAGCAACCCTTTCAAGCTCATCTGTCAGACTTCTCATGTACTCGAGGTGAGGAGATGGGGGGAGGAAACCAGGGGAACCTGAAATAGCATAGCTTCATGTGGGAAGGTAATATCATCACAGAGCTCTGAACAGCAGAGACAGATATTTAAAATTCTTTTTCATTAAAGAACATTTTTAGACACTTAGCTATTGCCCTTCTTTCTGCTTTCTGGGTATCATTTTAATGAATATGTATATTCCTGAATATTTTATTTATATATGTTCACTCCTTCTTCATCATAATTCTACCTTGTTACTAAGTGACAAAGCTGTGCTGTTGCTATGTTGTCTTCCTCAATAATCCTGCTCATTTGATGCTGCCATTCTTCTCCCTGTACAAATAGGCCTCAGCCAACAATGGGGAGAAACAGCTGGCTTTTTTTCAAGGTCCCAGATTTCACTGCTCTTGGTAATGGCACAAGTTACACTGAGTTCACACATGAGTGGCCCTCTCAGACTTTCTTACTATTGTACACCAGAAGCTGCAGCCTCCTGGACTTCCATTCTGCCAAAGGCAACCAAACCAAAGCTCAGAGAACTTGCATTTTAAGGCCAGAGAGACCATCACTATAATCTAGTGCGATCTTCCAAATACCCTGGGAGTGCTGCTTCACCCACCAATTCCTGCTCCAAATCTATCTGGATGTTTTCAAATTATGTTGACCTTGATACTATATTGCAATCTGGCTACAACATAAAAATATAGCTCCACATTTATAAAAGCTTACACTGTAGTATCAATCAGTTTATTTTTTACTAAATACATTCACACTTCTTTCTCGCACATCTCAAATTTTAATTAACTGCAACCAATGGTTTAATTTAAAATATAAGAAATATCTCATGTTATGCAACCACAGCTAGGGAAATGAAAAAATAAACCAGAAAATAGGCCCATTTGTTTGCTCTCCTGCTGTGATTTGAAAAGCAGATGATCTGGTTTTTTTACAATTGCTTTAAGAGCATAGCTTTGTCAGCCAGACTGCTGATCGGAGCCAATTTTTCCAGTTGATTTGCAGACCCCTTAAAATGGGTGTTTCTAATCCTGTTGTAAACACAGACATGACAGATACCATCCTGGCGGATACCTCTCGAGCAACAACGTCCATCGCAGCTGCGAGAGACGTGCTGGGAAAAGGCTCGTCCCCCACATCCCACTGCATAATCCCAGGTTTTCACACTGTAAACTTTTGTATCTGAGCCCAACAGTCTGTTCACTAAAAGACCAGACCTCATTTTCCAAAGCTCTCCTGCATTCCTGTTATTTTTCTGCCTCTGATAAAGGCTGGCTTGCCCCTAGTTACCCTTCCCTCCTCTGTCCTACTGCCCGGTTTCCTCACCAAGAACCACTGCATCAGAGCTTTCATGCCCTAATTGCTCTATTTTAACAGGGTTAGCAATTAATTTAAGTAGGAAAAATAGGGAGCCAAAATTCACTGCTGCAGACACAGAGATTTCCAGTGTGGAAACAACAAACTCGCCTTGTTCCCCTTGAAGTCTGATTCTTGGCATGTTTAAACAAATATATCTCCTGCTGAGTGGATAGTCAGCTTGAAATCTGAAGTGGTGTCAAGATGCTCAATGGCAATAACTGGTGCTTTTTCCTCAGCTTCCTTCCAAAAAGTATTTATCCTTGGTCTGAGAACTCTAAAGTTAATTTGGCTGCTAGTCCAATGAGATCTCACTCATGCAAAGATTTGTTTTTGCTTGAAAACCACATAGAATAGAGATATTTATGAATGAAGCAGCAGTGGAGCGTGGTCAGTATAGTACCATAAATTGTGCAGCCTTTCACTTTACTATCAAGCTGAAGAAAGGAAAGTGTGATATCTTTAAGGTCCCTTCCATCCATCCTATGATTCTGTGATTCTGTGAAGAATAATAGGAACAAATATAAAACCTGGTCAATTCAGAAGTAATATTCAGTACTACAGAGATGCTTTAAATAGACTACCAGGAAAATTACCATTAAGTTTTGACAGAACCATTTGCATGGAATACTTAATAAAAAAATCACTTACTAAACAATAATAATTTTAATAATAACAAAATGACAATTAAGAGTGACCTAATATGAATATTTAATTAGGTTTAATAAAATGTAAAGTTAAGAGTAATTCCAGTAACTAATTCCAAGGACTGGCTTATTTTTTGGCCACTTTGCTTGGTTGTCAGGGGAAAAAAAACTCACAACTGTTTTATAATTCATTGCTGAAAATAAACTGGAGCTAGCTGCCTCTTTTCAGGAAAGCCACACTGCCAGATTAGCACACAAAACATATTTTTAGGGTATTTTAATTTTTTTTTCCTGAGGAGTAGTAAAACAATCTGGATGAACACAATTACTGGCCAAGAGGCAGCACTTTGAGCTACGCATACAAGGAAACAGAACACTTTTTTTTTTCCAGTTGTCATTGCCAGCAGCCCTACCCAATCCAGCTTTGAAGTCTAATTTGGAAATTTTTCCCAGGGCACCAGCCTGTGATTACTTTTTTCCTGGAGCATCACAGGGCACTATGGAAACAATGATGCATTTGCTCTCCCCAGTGATTACCATTGTTGCAGGATGGATATAAGCATGGGAAATGACACCTCAGCTGTAAGAAAAGGGAGGGAGCCCACATTGCTGCAGTCCAGCCTGGGGTCTGGTCCCTGAGGACTGAAGTGGATGCCTCTGAAGAGATGGCAGCAACTGGTAAGAAGAGCTGATTGCCTTAACAGAACACACAGTGCAAAAGACAGCAATAAATTTAACTGCAACCTCCCTTTTTTAGTGGTTACACTGTCCAGGTGGGACCTGTCAGTATGGCCATGTTATTCAGACAAAGCAAATGAGTTCAGCTTTGTTTTAGCTTGTGATTCAGGCCAATTACAGCTGCTCTTACCCAAGACCCCTTTCAGTCTTTTGGGCTGCCCCAAATTCATAGACTGTCTTGTAATGTCCCTCTTTGAACAACTGAGACATTCCATCATTCACAAAATTCGTATTCGAGACAAAACATGGAAGGAAGATGAAGCGTCTTCTTAATGATCAGGGACATGCAGGGATGGGTCACAATGGGGAATACTTTTCACTGTTCTGGTGGCATCTCACAGCTTTCAGGGAATGCTCATATCAGAGACAATGTCTGCCCAGCCAAGTCTGGGGACTGAGTTCCAGTTTGGGAGGGTTAGCAAGCAGTAAAGGGTCCTTACCTAAAAACCATCAGACACTAGCAGTCAGGTCCTTGGCAGTTACCTCCCTGTGTCTGGACAGCTGTTACTCCTGGGGGAGAAAATGCATGTCTTTCCTCCAAATAGTCATGTGTTCCCATGAGTGAGAAATTATGGTGAAATTCCACGCTGAAAACTGACTGCAAATGCAGCACCTTCTCGCATAACCAACCTGCTCACTCCATGAATCACTTCTACTGATTTCAGGTGACTGAAATAGATTCTTACTACCTTCTGCTTTCTAGTTGCATAAAACTGACACCATTGAGAGCAAGAGAAAGAGAAAAAGGTTTTCTCTATTTCATCTGCTTTCACATTTCTTTTATGAGGGACAGTGCAGAATGATGTAGAAGACACAGGTTCACATATGGATCCCAACCAGTTATGAGAAACAATAAATACAGACCCCTACACCACACTTTTTCCTCGGTTATTTTTCAGAGCAGAGCTACTCTAATGTTTTATAAAATTACTTCCTGAAGACTGCATTTTTGCAGCAGCACAGCTATTTTTAGCATCCAAAACAGACCCTGGAACCACCAGCCTAAAAAATAGCAGTGAGGTACATCAATACCAGCTCACCTGGTATCTTCAACTTTGACTCTGCACCCATGCTCCCAAAGGATCTTTTCGTTTCTCTGATCTGTCAAAGAATATCCAAAGCAAAGCATTTCTAGTGGAATGGTTCCTCCAACACCATTCAGCAGTCTTGGATCTCAGCTAACATGGAAGGGGAGAGCTACTTAATGAATACCAGATACCGCAGCAGCCAGGTTCTATTTAAGTGCTTGCAGTAAGAGATGAAGGAATGAAGTCCAGAGGAAGGAAGGTCTGATGACATCTTTGTCATCACATAGCCGTGTCAAGTCACCAACTTGGCCCATGCAGATGCTCCAGGCTCTGTGTACACGCCCTGGCTACAGAAATGGTTGTTCTGTTTGCTGCTTTTTAGTGCAGGGTATTTGTGTGGCACAGGCAGATCTTCAGGCGTAACAGGGGAAAGAGCAAACAGACAACAGATGATAATTTTGCACTGTGCAAGGAAACATTGTGAACAAAGCCCAGTGAGCATATAAATCCCCGCCTGGTCAATTATGAAGCTACATCTTTATCTATCATTGTTACCCAGAGGAGGAAAATGTCCAGATCCCTGTCAGTTTTGCTGCAGCACCAGCTGCAAGACATGCCAATAGCTCTACTTGCTGAAAACCTTGTTGTGGTGATGAAATCGACGGTTTATCTTCACTCTCAGAAACAGAGAGGGATTCTGATTTGAAGCCAGAGTTTTTCCTTGTGGAGACATATGCCACTGCAGTAACCCAACTGGCTTAATCAGCCCTCTGATTTACGTGGTCACGGACCAAGTCCCCTCCAACTCTTTACACACCCAATAGTCAAAATGCAGATGCCTGTCATTTAAAGGCCTAAAAACTCTTTTTTGCCAGGCTCCTCATCTGGGGGAAATTATTTCCAAATCCCTAAGATAGGATCCAGAATAGCTGCTGCTGGCACCAGTGCTGAACCAGTATGGTATTTCAAGCCAAACTGGCCACTGCTCCCAGCCTTGTACCAAGCTCTGCAGCATCTGCACCTGAGGGGACTGATGCCAGTCCATCCATGCCCTCCCCATGACTCCCCAGCATGCTTAGAGAGGTGGTGAGGGAAAAAGAGAAATAAATAATTTCCTCTCACTTCTCCTTTGTCCTCCCCTCAAAATGGGATGAGGCCCATCAAGACACCTGAGGAGCTCAGGGGCTTCAGGGGAAGCTTCAAGATGTTCATGAGAAGGGAGAGGAATCTTGCTGCCCATTTTGGGCTAGGAAGAAATATGCGGCTTCTAAACACGATGGATTTTCAGTCTGGCATTAGGTGGAACAGATTGCACCTCCACAGTGCAGCCTGGCCTCACCACCAGCAGGGCAGTATGTCCTCCTGCATGCATCCCAGGGCAAAGCAACCAGGACATTATCTCCCAAGAACACTTCCCAAACACAGCCAGTAACTAGCTATGTTCCTGCCAAGCAAACCCCTAGTTTGGATATTGTAGGACGGACTACAAAACCACGACCAGCCGACCTGACATCTACTTTTCAGGATTTGAATAAGAAACTGTCTCCGTACAGTTTCTCCTGCTTAACACATTGTAGAGTGAGTAGAAGAATGAGACACAATTTTCATTGGGAAGATTGACTCTTTTACGCAGAGCCAAATACTCTATGAAGTTTGTGAACTAATTCGGGGCCTTTTTGGGATAATGAAGGCCATATTCCCAGGAGGGTTTTTAGTCCACTTTCATCCATGTACAGACAGGAGGGGGAGGTCAGGTGCAGAACTGAAAGACAGGAGCAATAGGTAGTCCTGAAGCAACAGTGGAGAAATAAAAACTGGTGATGTCAGAAATGAGTACTTTAGGGTCGCTCAAGGAATCACCATCAAAGATATTAGCAAAAATGGTTTTAATATGACTGTATAAAAATGTGAATTAACAAAATTTAATGGCAAGGTTCACTCTGTTACTTACTACATGGATGAAACATACAAAGGCAAATCAAGTTAGAACCCATTTAGAGGGACAGAGACCAAAGATACAACAGTGTATGGGAGACTCCCCACTTAAGTCATGAGGTTCAGATCAGAGTGGATGCCCTTGCTTTCTAAACTCACGATGAAGCCTAGCTGCAGCTAGGGCCAGTCTTAGTCTCAGACTTGGACAATTTTTTGTATCTTAAGGAATCAATTACATGGATTTCATTACTATTAATTTAGAATGCTATCGGCCACTTACCAAGGATCTGCTGAAAAGAAGGGATCACTCTGCCTTGGGTAAGGAAGGATGTCTCAATCTCAGGTAAAGAATCTCAAACCTTGAAAGGCATGCCAGCTGCAGTGGAGATCACACTTATGCAGCCACACTCCCTAGCACAGTAGCTCAAGAAGGGCCCACTTAGGCGGTGGTATTTATGGGATAAAGCACTTGGCTCACAGTTTAAAGTGCACAGAGTGAGAAAGGTAAGCATGAGACTCCTTGTACCCACACGAATGAGCCTTGGCAAAACCACCTGCTAGCCTTGGTCTAACAGCATGATTTGTGTTCCAAGTTCATGTGCATCGATGTTCCCTGGGCCACTCTGCCCCTTTGTGGGTTCCCTGGGGGAGATTTTATCTTGCCTATGGCCCAGATCTTTACCTTCTTTGGAGTTCGTACCAAACTGCTGCTAATTTGGTTAAGGAGGTTGAGTGCATCCATCACAGGTGAATGCTCTTTGTCTGTCAATTTGTCAAATCTGTCTAGTTTGTCAATTTGTGCAAATCAACATCAGTGAAACAAAGTAAGCTCTATCCACTGGGGATCTGACCCTTCACTGCAGACATTTCCCAATTCTCAGCTGCCACGAGGATGAAACAGCAGGCTGGTTCTAAGCCCATCTGAGTGACTGCATTCAAATATTTCCAAATATTTTTAATGTTCCTTTCTTGCTTGTCAGGATTACATATCTCTGGATAGGGTTTCTATAACAGGTTTCTAACATCCTTTCACATAGCCTTAAAATTGCCTGTAATGTTAGAGAGAGCTCTAATTTTGCATAGTTTAAACCAGTCATAACTGCAGAGCTGTTATATCCTGTGCATCTTGCCTCAAGGCACAACATAAATGAAAATGGAGCTAAGAATAGGGCCTCGTGTCTCAGCTGAGGAAAGAAGCATGTGTCTGCCTACATAAGGAGAAGTAGGTTATGTTTGTAATAACAAGCAACTTTTTTCTTTTTCCTTTTTTTATGAAGAAAAAAATAAAGTGTCAAAAGTATCAGCAAAGCTGAGCTGATCTATTCTCCTTGCCTCATTCCTAAGCAGGTAAACTATATATACAAGAAAAACAGACAGACAGAAAATTCCCAAAGGAGAATCCTGTCTTGTTTAAGATATAATGAATTCAGTCTTCAGAGACCATGAAGTCTGAGAGTTTTTAAGCTCTGTAATGTCAGTTGAATAATTATCTCACAAAATGCATTTGTGTAGGTGAAGTCCCTCTGGTTTGGTTGTTTTCCTGCTATGAAATAAAAAGCTGCTAACCCCTTGGAAAAAAAAGCACAGGGAAATCAGAGAACATCAAGTTTGTGTAAACACTAAGTCTTGGTGATGAAACACCTTAGAAATAAGGCTTCTCTGTGACACAGACTTCTCTCCCAGTTGCATGTGCAGAGTGAAACATAAAAATAAGAAAAATTAAACATGTTGCCAAGCAGTAGAGTGTTAAACCTGTCATTAACTGAAAATCTTACACTGGGTTGATATACAGACATTTCAGAAAAACATTCTAATCAAACACATTTTTTTGTTAAGTTCATTAAAAATGGAGTATTACTTGAATTGCAAAGTGACTGTGTCATTAACATGATTAGCTTTTTTCAGATGTAGAATATTTTACATTTAGGAGATAAAATCTGGCAGTGCAGCCCTGTGGATATGAAACTGGATTAAGAATTAATCTGTTAATTGGCCAGGCAATTGGGCAAAGTACATAATCCCTCTGCATGATTCATATTTCTTCATCTTTAATACAGATTTTTTATGCACTCCCACTTTCCTGATTTGTTTTGATTTACACAGATAAAAGGCTTATATTAATTACTATAGTTGAATACTGAAATGCCATAAAAGCATTGCTTAATGAAATATTGATTTAAAAAATATCAAGTAGGACTAAGTCCTTGCCTCAGATGTTGAGGAAATGCCTGTGAAGTAGGGGTCTCAGATCAGTCTCCTTAGAGATAATTCATGGCTCTGAACAGAGGACCAGGCTCAGGATACTCAGAAGTACTGAGTTGTTCAGTGGAATAGCCAAGCCCTGGGTCTCCTAAATGACCAACTGGGATTGCCATTAGCAGTCCAACCACAGCACCTAAAATACCACCACTGCTCATGGTAAGACCCCTGGTGACTTCAGTGTCTTTGGGCTGGTTTTTTTGGTAACTGGAAACAAAGTCTAGGGGAGTTGAAGGTATAATTTCATCTTGTGCAAAAAGTTTCCAACTGCATGCTCTGCCTCTTTTAGTGGGGACCTGGGGGGATGGGGGGAGCATTTAAACGTTAGCAGCTAATGAGGCTGCATGGAATCACAGAGACCAGAGGCGGCAGAAGGAGGAGGCAGGGGTTTCTGATAACTAAATTAGGGAATCAACAGAGAGCTGTTTAAGCCAATGTTTGCAGAGACATTTACAGTAATCCACAACACCTACAGTTTAATGAACTGTGGGTATTTTAGGTGACAGTGTACGCTGAAACATTTCAATACCACAGTAAGAAAGTTTCACTATAAGGGCTATGTGACAACAGTCTTGTAATTGATGTTTTGCCATTAGAAGTGCTTGAAAAGAGGTAAAAAAACAATCTGAAGTATTTGAGAGGTGGAAAATCATGTGGAAAAACTAAATAATTTTACCTTTTTAACCCTCACAGTGAACTGTGACACCTTTATGTTCATATTATAGTCCTTCTGTGAATTCTGCCCATTTTTGTGTTACATTTTCCTCTTACAATACTGCATTTTCCCCCTTCTTTCTTTATGCTGTTTCATGTACTGGATGGTACAGAGGTAAAACTGACCACAGCCACGTTTCCCGAAGCTACAGTGAATGCTGCCTAAAAGTTTATCAATCTAACTTGCTTTTCTCTCCTGCCAGAAAATCACTGGGAAGAGTGGCAAGGGACAAGCATGGCTAACTCAGATCTGAAGCCCTGAGGCTGCATCTGCCAGTGCATCACAGGTCACAGAGCTAGCAAGTCTGGCAGTGCTGCTCATCCACCAGAAAAAGAGAATAGACACGTGCAAAGCTGTGCTCTCACCTTTGTGTTCTTCCCAACCTAGATCTGTGGTTTCTGAAATGAAATCTGGCTGCTGGGGAGGCCCAGCATGGCCGTTAGCATTTGCACCACACTGGAGCTACAGATTAGCCCCAGAAACCACCCAGGGCTATGGGCTGCATAAAGCCAGGTGAAGCTCTGAGAATCTCCTGACTTCAGCACAGCCAGGTATTTTATCACAGGTGTAACTTTAATTGCATCCATAATCCCACTGAAATCTGTAGGGCTATTCACATCTCTCCATTTAGGCACTTTCTGTAAGTGCTTTGCTGAATCTGTCCCTGGAAGCTTATAGATTTTTTTTAAACCATGTTTAGACCTCTTACCCCACACAACAGTGTGACAAGTTTAACTAACAACCCCAGTGCCACTTAAGTGACACAGAAGCACAGTTTAAAGCACAGATGGAAGTCAAGACAGGTCATGTGAAGATAAAAACTCCAATAGAGTGAAACTCTAACCTTGTATCAAGTGCCTATGCCACACGTATCCCACCCAGCTTCTTAGAGACCCTCGCAGGGGAGAGGTAATATCCAGTGGGAGCCTGGGGTACTGAGGCTTGGCACATGACAGCAGGGAAAGCAGACTGAGACATGAACAAAAAAGGAAGAAAACAATAAACATGCAGAGAATGCCTGGTGATGTGTTTGGAGGAAGCCCCTGAAAGCAGGAGCTTGCAGCCTCCTGCACAGGGCACGGGGGCTCTGCGCTCAGCCCTCTGCAGCTCTGCAGGGTCCATTAAGAGGAGCAATTCAACACAACAGAAATTATACAAGCCAACAGAAACACCCCCACTACATTTACCGGCTTACAGCATGGGGGGTGGGGAAATCTCTCATTCATCTAATCTGCAGCAATTTCTGGCTTTTTATTGGTGTCAGTGAGAGAGCCACAGGCACAGAGGCTCAAGGCACACTAATTCATGTATCCTTTCAGGATATTCTGTGCCATGTACAAGAGCCACTGCTAAAAAGAAATCAAACTCAGCAGAGAGCAGCTTAGGATTCAGTTTTGACTTTTTTCCTGGTATCCAGAGCGCAGTCCTCCATCTCCGTGACTGCCCTGCCAGGAATTTTCTTGGGTTAGCCTGGTCTGTGATCCTACAACCACAGATAATACAGAAGCATAAATAAAAAATATCTCCACAGAAATAATTTAAAGCGATGATCTAGAAATAGACTGAGTTCTCATCCAGGGCTCCAGTTTTGGTAGTGATGGTGGCTTTGATGTGCCTTCTTCAGACTCCATGCTAAATTCACACATCCATCTCATTTTAAAGAGTGGGAGAATTAATTCTGATTTTAGCTCTGTCACGTCAGGGAACGTACATGAAGAAGGAAACAGCCCATAAAAATAGATCTGAACTTGAGTCATGAGGTAAAAGTCTAATGCTTTATGAGTATCCATTTAGTATCTAGTAAAGTACAGAATATTCTAGATTTTATTTGTCTGATTTTATAGTTCTCTGAATAATGGAGACAAATCTGAAAGCTGGATCTATTAAACTTTTCATATAAAAACAAAAGCTGGGAATCAGCAAAAAAAAGGAAAGTGTGAAAAGTTCCACTTCAACTCCCTTTTTTTTCCCCACTGTAACTTCTCTCCCACTATCACTTCAGTGATTCAAATTCTACTCCACCATCTGTTCTGAGAAGAAACAAATGGAATGCGTCTAATTTCTGGAAATTCTGAAACAACCTGGGTAATCTCATTTCAACAAAGAATCTGAGTACGAGTGAGCTTTCTGATCTTTATATTATACAAGAAAATGTAGCTGAGACTGGATCAAAAGAATGCTTATAGAACAGAAAGCAAACATCCCAACAGAGTAAATATAGGCAAAAAATATATATATACTCCTTCATTGCTCTGCCTAACATACCCATGACCTCAAGTGACAGGGTATTGTCTCACTCAAGCTGCCAGACTGTGTAAGTCTGAAGGATGTTCACAGCAAAGTTACCAAAAAAAGTTCCCTCAAAACTCTGGATTAAAAGTTAAAACTGAGTATTGAATCTGTAATCTAACTTGGCAGATTTGAAACCACGTCTTTAACCTTGTCAGCTGCCCATGAGTTACACAGCATGAAAAGCATCCCTTTCCTTTGACGGTCAAGGCAACTGTACATCATCTTTTCACTGTGATGTTTGAGGGACATGACAGATGAGCCTCCTCCATGTTCCTGTTCAATGCTGAGAGGTGCAATTTTACTGACAATGCACATCAGCCCCCCTCCAGAAAAAAAGAGTTTTCAAAAAAATAGATTGAGAGAAAAAAAAGTGCCTTTTGGGAGAACTCCTGCACTTTTTCATCTGCATTCCTAACTTAACTTCTTTCCACATATTAGGCTGTAGGTTTACACAGAGGTAACAGATAAGACTGAGAAGAAATAGACCTGTTATTTCTCCCATTAAAGATAAGCGTAAGTAGTTATGCAAGCACCCTACAGATTGCTGGTTAAATGTACAGTGACTAACTAGATATCACAGCAGGGATTCACTTCCAAACATGACATCTGCTACACATTGTAAACTTACCCTGTACTGGTCTATAAAACAGGTAACAGCCTTTCAGATTCCCTCTAAGGAGCATGTTCCATCAGCCCAGGCACCTGGAAATAAAGGCTGGTGGGGACTTCAATCACTTCTCCTGGAGATTTCTCTTTTGTCTTACAGGCTTCAGATAGGTATTTTCTAAGTCACTGTCTAGTGCGGGCAAAATCCAGCATGCAGATATACAAACACAGCCAGTGAAGTCTGAAACATCTGAAAGTTTTCTTCTTTAAGTACATTTTAGAGATGTACTTAAAGGTCTTCTGACAGCCAAGACACAACTTAGTTTTTTCTTTGCCATGTGTGTATGGTCCAGACAGAAATGATGACAGTGCTAGTTTTGGAAATAATGGGTGTAGGAGTCACCTTAGGAGTGAGCTCTGTGGCAGTTCTTAGCATGACATTATCCTGATGAATAACACCCAGCTGAAGTTTAGCAGTCAGAGCATTTGCTTCTGCCACTTCCCTCCTGGAAGCTTGACAAATAAGTAAGCAGTCTCAGTGCAAAACAGAATTATTTCAGTTCACAGGAGAGTAGTACCCACAGACCCCTTTCAGAATCTGGACTGCCTTACTCTGTCATTTCACAAGCAATCCTATCACAAAAGATGAAGAAAGTATAAAAATATTACAAGTCAGATAAAATCAAGTGTGAATAAAAACTGCTCCACACAGCATCTTGAATCCTGTATGAGTGACCAGTTATATACGAAAAGAAAATGGAAATTGTTTTAAAATTATTTAGAAAGTACTAGAAGATGAGGCCAGTAGATAAGAAGGAGAAGAATACAAATGATTCTCTCAAAGTTTTAAATGAATCATTTGTCACCACTGCTCTCGAAAAATTTGTGATCTTAAACCATTATTCTCAAACAATATCCTTGTTTCAACATTTTCCAGACTGCCAAGACTAAGTGAACCCTACATCATCACAGCAGAGGAAACTATTTCAGAAAAGGGCTTTTATTACATTGCAATAACGAAAAACATCTTCATGGCCCACTGCAGGGCTATACAGAGTTACCTTTGCCTGCCTCTGTAGTGTTTCCATCTTTATCAGTCTGTCTACACAACTCTGCTGAGAAGCAAAATACATTAGCCTGTGTAGTGGGCTGATCTTCTGTGCCTACTTCAGCACCCCACCCAGCTCAGGTATCCACTGCTTTGACTTGCCTGTGTTCCCATTTTTCATTTTCATTTGATATCCTTTCCTCAAGAAATCCTATGTGGCAGCACCCGAAGTTCCCTAATTAGGACAGAGCTGGATTCCAAAGACATAACAAACACTAGAAATATAGACCTATCTGTGTTAATGAGCTCTACATAACAAATATGGACCTCAGCTGAATTTAAGTGCCATAATCTTATTATTAATATTCTAACAATGTGAATTCTTACACAAGCATTTATTTTTACTATCACAATTAGCTACATTTATAGTATTCAAGGAGAGGCATGCTTTAAAAACAGAAGTCTTGGGAAGTGAGTGCTATTCCTTTTAGACATCCACTCTCCAAAAGCCAGCCTGCTCAGTCAATTTCTCTTGAAAAGATTACCTATATTAAAAGGTGTACCAAAGCAAACAAACACTGTTTCCCTTCCAATTTAGGCTCCATTTAAGCTACATTTTAGCCAATGAGGCTTACACTGAAGCTGTACTTTGAATACCTTGCTTTTATGGATCAAAGAATAAATATTGCCTTGCACATGGATTTTATTACTGTCAGAGAATAGATCCTATTTTTCTTTTTTACTCATATTACTAGACACCACTGTCACATACTGAGTTTTAAGGTTTTTACAATGGGTTAACTCCATAGATGAAGCTAGATGGAATTCAAAGCAGCAAATAATTTTTCATCTGCCTCCTGCCTCCACTGATCATTTAACTTGCTGGATCCAACAGGCGAGGTGAGCAAGTACTGCCTCTATTTAAGATGATGTAATGCCTTTAAAATGGATCTTAACAGAGGCAGTAGACAAGATCCTGTAACAGTTTAGTTCCCTGTCCAATTTATTAGCTTTCTGTCACCTTCTTAGATATTGTCAGATTCCTGAAACACTATAGTTCTTTTCACTTCATATATGTGACAGTTGATAAATAATGATAGCACTTTGTGGTGAAATGAAGTCCACTCAAATAAAAATGCTCTATCCTCCCACCTCTAACCCCACTCCGAACTCCAAATCAGCAACAGACCCCAAGGACTAAGGTTATGAATTCCTATCAATTTGAAAATAAATAAAAAATTTAAGTGAGCACAAGAAACTATCTACCCTTCAAAAATTAGACAGAAGCTTAGATCTGCTACAAAGCACTTTCAAACACTCTTCAAGAATAAAAGCTACCCCACTTGGACATCCCATCAGATGGATGCTTCTTGGGTATCTTCAAACTTCATCAACAAGAGCATATTCTGTAGCTCTGTCTGCAAGCTATGAGTGATCATGTGGCTATAAATTCAAGATTCAGCTTCATCTTCTGACTTTATTTCAGGTCTTTGCAAGGAGAGGCAAAAATCTTTGGGACTGAAATTCCATGTGGCTTAGCTTTAGTTCAAGCAGCCTTTGGCCTCTCTTTTATGAGAAACTCCCTATCACTTTATATCCTTGTAAAAGATTTCACAGCCTGAAGATGGCTCTTGGGAAAAAGGTGAATTAAGAGCTATCTTTATCTTTAGTGGGCAGCACATTTAAAGCAATTCTTCTTTTATGGATCTTCAGTGTAACAGAGCAGTGCTAGAGGAATGAGTACAGTCTAACATCTGACACTTGGGATCCTGCAAAAATAGAGCAACCTTCCTAACAATCAGATCAAAGTTAAGAATAAAGGTTGTATAAATAGTAACATCAAGAGCTGGTAAAAAAACCCAAACAAACAAACAGGGAAAAAAAGGCCACACACAGAAACAAGAACCCACACCACAGAACAAAAAAACAAAACAAAACAAAGAGAAATGAAGATAAGAAAAAACCCCAGTTATGCTGTCTGGATGCTAAAAACAACAGATAAGAGAAATAGTTGAGTGAATAAAGGAGGACATACTCATCCATCTCACACTTTCCCAACAAAGTAAGAAATCATTGCCCAAGAGCTGAGATTAACATGGACATGAGAAAAAGATCTGATTAGCATCTTGATGCTTATTTACAACACAGAACTTGCAAATCAGAAAACCTTGGAAGACTACCCAGGAATTTTATCCTCAGGAATCTGTCACACTATGTGCTCCTCAAAAATTATTCTGATCGAAAATAAGAACTATCTCTCTAAATGAGTAATGTGAGAACAAGGCAAAATGAAGATGCAGTAACCTCAGGGCTGGTGTACAGAATGCACTAAATGGATGCCTTGACTGAGAGAAATTTAGTGTCAGCAGCTCTCCATGGGGAATAAGAACAAGTTGGTGTCAGAGAGCAATCTGAGAAATGGTGAATTGGAAAAGGAATTTACCTACAAGGTGAACAAAGGCTTTTAGTAGGGGTTTAAGCAGGAGGCACAGTACTGCAGTCCACATGACAGAATGATGCTCGAAGGAGTTGAGCCCCACCTGCTTGCTCAGCTCTCTCCTTTCCACGGCCACCAAATTCTAAATCCAGCTCCTAAATTGCCACCAACAGATCATCTGCTGCACAGAATGGAGCAGCATCGACCCTTTCAAACCCAAGCAACCATTACACACATCTATATGATGAAAATAGATATAGAAAGCTATGGGTGAAGTCTGGGGGAAAAAAATATGGAAACGAACTGTGCAAAGTGGAGGGGGCAAAGACGCAAAGAATGATAAAGTCAGAGCTGCTCAGGTGGGAACAAGCTGCTGAAGTGCTCTTAAAAATTTACTATTAAGTGATCATCCACTTCCAAATGCCAAAATGACTGTGTCCAAAAAACTGTTCATTAAGTGTCAGGTAAATACTGAGATAACTGAGCTTTTCCAGTATTTCCTTAGGAATAAACTGACCATACAAGCACTAAATACTTCTGCAAATGGTTAATTCATTACAGATGTATCCCCCTGCAGAAGGATGATGAACCAGGACATATCTGTTTATGTGGATGCACACAGTCCCAAGTTCACCTGTCTCTGATATTAATGAAATGGAGGGAAACAAGGAGTGAACAGACTTTGCCTTGGTGGCATTCATACCCCAAGGAACACATTCACTTCAGACTTTGAGTGGTAGGACAGTACCTGATTTTGTGCCCTTAGAGGAATATAACTGCACTCAATACATCAAAAATGAGTTTCATACAACCCATCTTCTGCCTTTCTGAGCATGGAAATGGGATACCAGTAAGTTGTGAGGTGACATCCTGAAGACAGGTAAGAGAAGACAAAATTTGAAATAACTTCTTCAAAACACTTCCCTCCAGCATACCCACAAAACTAGGCTCAGTTACACTGGAGGGAACCTCTGGGCTCAGCTCCCATCCGAGCAGGGGCTGCTCCAACTAATGACTTGCTGAAACTGAGAAAGGCAATAAAAGAGCTGGGCTAACTTAGCACACACAAAACTGGAATCAAAGGTCTGAATGGACGTGTTTTAGACTGCAGTGCCAGGAGTTGTGGCAAAGCATGCCTAGGACAGGCTTCCCTTTAGAAACTGGAGACAAACTGGATGAAGGAGAGTCTTGAGTTCTTAGATTAGCACCTTAAGTGACATGCATCAAGGGAAACGAGTGAGTGACTAAATGTAACTTTGTGCCCTCTGAAGTCACACCAGTAGGTTTGCAAATATGCACAGGAGACAGATCAGGGCTCAAGAATGCTTGCAAGCACAGTGATAAAGTGGCAATAAGGTGTGCAGATTTGGGCTTCAGACAGTTTTATTTGGCAGCATACCTCTGTGTTTTTGCACTCATCCTTTTTGTAGCCTGTGTTTCTGAGTGACACTCTTTCTTTCATTTAAAGCAACAAATTTTCAAATTGAGTGCACGCAAACCCGGAATACGGTAATCTGATGAGATGCTATTAGAGCCTTTGTAGCATAGTCCATTAGAATATTTCAATTCAGTTCTGCATGATTTTGGTAATTCAGAGTTATTCATATCATAAAACTAAAGATGTTCTGTGTTCTTATCATTTGCTGATAAGAAAACCATCAGTTTTACAAGCTCGGCAGCTAGTATTTATGTATACCTTTTGATCATGAACCGTATCTTTTAGCAGGAAATTAAAATCTCCTGTGGAAGAGTATCAAACCCGTGCTTACAAAACCCATCAGTGGAAAACACAGCTGATGTCTCTTCAGAGGATTTAACTTGACCGTGTCACATTAATCACCTCTGAAGTAAAGGGATGACTCATAATTGTTTTCCATTACCTTGTGTTTGCTTTTTCAGCATTGCAAAAATGCATGGGCCAGGAGTATGGATCATAAATCTCATCAGACTTCCAGACAAGACTCTGAGTGGTTTTTGCCATCCTATGTTTCATGCTGGTGTTTTCCTTCTGATTGTAAAAATCTGTTTCAAATATTGGTATTTCTGAAGCATCCATGTTTTCAACCTTCTGTAGTTTTTAACATAATGCTCCCACCATTCCTCACAGTTAGTAAAATGAGTTTATAAGGCTGGTTCATATTGTCTAGGACATTCACAGACCTCTTTGCTTTTCCATGAAGTGACCGAAAACCATTGTGAAAAACATTTAAATAAATAGACTGTACTTACAGACAACAGAAAGATCTCCTTGCTAATGCAGCACAACATCTGTTGAGTAAAAGCTTACATGATCACTTAATGAAGCAAGGGAAACATTCGTTTCATAATAGGACTGATTATCTAATAAAGGTGGATAAGAAATATGTCACGTGTCCAGAGATCCAGAGATATTTCCCTTCCCTTCCCTTCCCTTCCCTTCCCTTCCCTTCCCTTCCCTTCCCTTCCCTCTTTTCTGTATCTTACTGGTTTTGATCTTCTCTGCTGTTTAGCTGGTTTATTTCACCACTTTCCCATATCACCAGCAATGACCTTGGGTGTCATTGTGATGAATAGTGCAATTTTACACAGTATAATCCATTTGTGAATGATTTCTTACTGACTTCAAGGATTGTACTGAGTCCTTTAAAAGTGCAAACTAACAGAGGACTCTTGACAGAAAAATGGCAATTCCTGACCCTCTTTTTGAAAAATCAACAGAATAAGTATGTTGCAAATAAGGAAAGAACATGGCAAAACATTAATTTCAGCTTAAAGAGTGTTGAGAAAATTGTGAGCAAAACCAGTTAGCTCAGTGAGCTAAGGTAAAAACAGTAAAACATAGAATCTACCAGCAAAGAGGTCAAAGAAGAAACTGGTGAGTTTGGAGGAAGGTGTTCATAAAATCCAAGGGAGAACCAGAACTCCAGTTTATGTTTTAGTGGGATGGATCATTTTTATTACTGGGGCTTATAACTGTCCTCAGAGACCATGTTCATGAAATATGATGGATTAAAGACTAGAGACTAAGGATAGGTATCTGCATTTTTCCGGTAACGTGTGGTTAGTATGAGCCATAACAGCAGGATTTCAGCTAACTTGCATCTGGGGAGAGGCATGGACAGCCATTCCATTTCAAATCAGCTAATTTCAATCTTTCAAAAGCAACTTTTTTTTCTTTTTTTTTTCTCTCCAAGCAGGCTCTTCCTTGAAGACAAAGTCTTGTTACGGGTTGGCACAGCTGTATTTTCCTGCTCTTCCTCATCATTATGTCCATATACCAGGGGATTACTGTATTCCCAAACTGGGTAAAGGATCAGGTTTCAAATATGGGAGAAATATAAGGAGAAAGGGATAAATAAGGAGAAAAGATTAAGCAAAGAAATCTGTCGCATCTTTGACTAGTCACCAAGTCATCAGAGGGATTCTATAAAACCAAAGAAAATCATAAAAGGCTTTTAATCAAAGCCGGTATTAAGTATTCATTGAATATATATATATATATATATATACACATATATATACGTGTGTGCATATATATATACACATATATTGACAGTCAAGTGGTAGAGGTCTTCATACAAATGATATGAAGATCCGTTTTATCTCTTTATACAAGGTTGTTTTATCTGGAGGTTGACAGAGCTCTCAAGGGCTGAATTTTCAAGGGCAAATATCTTGGATGGAGGAGTGGGCTAACACGGCAGCCGAAGGCTCTATCTGATTTGAAACCTCTGAAATCACTTGACTGAAGCTAGTTATGACAACAGGGCTACTCTGGCAAGCAAAAAGTACAGTCATGCCTGTAGCCTGGGTTTGATTTAGGCAGGACTATGAAATGCAGAATGAGGTACCAAGTTCATGCTTTGTGACCTTGCACACTGGAATAACGTTGATTAATAGATTTCCTTTCTTCCAACATGCTGAAATCATTATACCATAGGGATACGACCTCTTGCTCAGACACTTTTACACATTCATATCCAGGCCCGTCTGGAAAGAACTCAAGGGTAGATTTTATTCATCTAACATAGTAGTTAAAGCATGAACTTTGCTCCAGGCACCAGAATAAGCTCCACCTTTGGCTTCTCTTTCATATTGAGTATTTCAACTAAATATTAATTTAAAACTTCTCTGTTCTCAGACAGAAGATGGATCTTAAAACTTACTAACAGTGCTGAGAGAGACACTCACCCACCCAAAACCTGGTCCATCAACCCTCGCAAACACAGCATGTTCAGACAGAAAGACACTAAAATTAGAGACATTTTATGTTCCCATTTGGGTGGTGTTTGCAGAATCAGGTAAGAGTGGCACTGCCCAGCAGGGCTGGAGGTCATTCAGGACCTTGTATCCTCTGTCCTGACATACAGAAGGGCTCCCAGACTGTCCTTTTTCTCACTACAGTCCCAAAGGAATCAATCAGCAGGCTGCCAAACAGATTTTAATGGGTAGATGCAGGGGAGAATAAGGGGAGATGCAGTTCAGTTGCAGAAGAACATTAAAAGGACTCCAAGTCTCTGGATATTGCATCAAGGATCACACACAGCCTGTGCTAACCAAAGGAAGAAGTGAGGAAACTTCTTCTCACTGCAAGCATCGTCTGACGTACCATGCTTTCTTGCTTAAAGGAGGCTTTGCTTTGCTTATTTGTTTCCTTTTTGGCTCTTTGTATCTTTTTTAATTAGGGTGATTTTTTATTAAGACTATGTTCTAGTATCGGATTACCTAAGAAACTGGGATCACTGCCATTCATCCTGTCAGACAGGGAGTGAACACAGCTTTGAAGGTTTCAGTTCACACTTACAGGCTTGCTTTTTTCTACATTTATCTCATGTGATGCTGTCTGCTGGACTGCCTGGTTATCTGCAGGCATCAAGACACGCGTACCTGGGTAGGCAAGGCCACTTGTGTCCTTAAAATCCAGGTGTTCGGTTTGCCCAAGACCCCAGCTGGGGCTGGCAGCAGACGATGTCACCAGAGCGAGCACGGCAGAGGCAAAGAAGGAGAGAGGGGCTCAGGCGTTCCTGCAGCTTGGGTCTTTAGTCCATGCCCTGAGAGACAGAAGAATCCAGGCACGACACAAAAAAGCCAGGATTGACACTTGGCGAGGGGTTTTAAAGGAGACAGAAGGGGGAGGATCCCACAGGGAAGGTCCAAGAGGGAAATACTGCATAACTGCAAATGCCTAATGGAATGAAACAGGGGGAGGAGTACATTCAAACGAGCCAATGAAGATACAGAGAACACAGAACTTTCCAGAATTTAATACATATTAAAACAACCTATGCATAGGGAAATAGCTGGGAGGGGAAAGGGGTGTAAGCTAGGAGGAGAAAAGGGTTTAACCAAAGCCTTGATGGACAATTCAAAGGGTGGGAAGTGTGGGGAATTCCCCAGCCTCGCCTTCTCCCTCCCCCTCTGACTCACTCTCCTGAGGTGAAAAGTCCGCCCATCTGATCTCATTGATTTTCATAGAGAAAGCAGATTGGGTCACCGCCACACTGATGTACTTCACCTCCGTTGCTCTCAATCAGATTCCAAGGATATTTTAGCTTGCTGCAATCCATAAGGATGATGTCAGGAAACAATGATAATTTTATTCAGTTTAGCTTCGACAAATAAATTGTATCATTGATTAGCTGAACACAGGGTTTGCTCCAGAAATGGCCAAATCGTGAATAATTCCCCTGGAATGGAATACCCTGAAAGGCTGGTCTTGTTTTACTTCTCTTCTCACACAGATCTTTTCTGGACCTTTCTTAAAGGGAGTTTCAAACTTGGGGTGATAAGAAAACCTCAACAAAAGGTTTAACCTACCTGGAACCATACTGAACACTGGCCTGAGAGAGGAGAAGGGATCCGCTCGGGAGCAGCGATGAAGCAAGAGAAAGATCCTTTTTTGTTCTTGAGGTCTGTGGTGCCTGTCTCCAGGCTGTGTATGAGCTGGAAGTGGCAGGAATTTGTTAGGAATTAGAAGAGTAAAAGATGGTGGAGACCCACCAACACAAAGTGTGGCTCCTGAGAGACATATCAGGGATTCATCTGATATTAAAAGCGCTACTCCTCTGACCTCATTGCTTTCATGGAACAGGCCTGGGCAGAAACGCAGCTTGCATGAAGAAAATATTCTCATCCCTTCCAGAGTGAAGAGGTAAACTAACAACACTTAGTCTGGCTTACATTTTTTCCCATGCAGTCAGTGCCTCTGACCTTTTCCTGATGCTCTGTTATCCACGAAAGAGATGCTGACTGCTCAGCTAACTGGCAATCTGAGCTGCAAACAAAGGCTCTCAGCCTGAGCTGCATCCCAGTGCTCAACATGGAGGAGTGCATGGAACAGGAGACTTGGTCCTTTCCTCATTCCCAGGGCTTCAGTGATTTCACTGAGATTCATTCTCTGCTGCCTACAACGATATTGGCTACGACAAACACTTTGAAACTAGAAACAAACACAAGAATGCAAACATTATTTTAAAAGCTTACTACATACATTAACTGCATAATTTTTTAAAACAAACTGATTTTTTTCTTTTTTTTTTTTTTTAACCAAAGCAGTATTCCTTAACCCTGGAAGCAGAAAAACAAACAACAAGTGCATGACAGAAAAAGCACAGCATTCTCATGCTGCCCATGAAATGCAATTTATTAAAGCTACCCTACCTCCTGAAACCATGGGTGGGAGCTAAGCAAAATAAAGTCAGCTCACCCATATGTGGAGTTCTTCATAGTAACCCTCATGGGATGACCCTTCCAACACAGTGCAGATGCGAGGAATCTTGCTAGCAGTGGCCAGGGAGTGCTGCTTCCTCCTCCCTTCCCTTGTCCTGAATGACCAGAAGGTGAATTCCAAAAGAGATGAGCTGCTGCTCCAGTGTGTCCAATCCCAGAACTAGTACTCTACAGAAGAGGCCAGCTGCCTGTGCTGGCCTCTGTGGATATGCACAGCCGTCTCAGAGACAGGTATTAAATTCATCCACGTTTTCTTGAATGTATGTTTTATATTACCACAAAGGCGCAATTAATGATTAACACTGATGATAAGAAGTTAAAAGTGTTTTAAAAATGTGATTATCTTATTAGAACAGCTGGTCAAGACAGTTATGTTTTCAGCATGCATAGGACACGAAATTGCCTATGATTTCAAAAATCAGAGAAAACATTGGATAACCATGAAATACATTTTGATCTCCATAAAGAAAAAACTGCTTGTCAGTGAGAGGGACAAGTGCTTCATGGATACGTAGCTGAACAGATTAATACCATCTGATTTGTAACAGACCAGTAGTTTTTATCTCTTGAGAAACAAAATAATGAAGGGATGAAGGGATCATCTAAACACTTCATTTCAGTTAAAACTGCAAAATATAATTTGGTCTGCTCAACAATTAAGAAGGCCAAGGGAAGATCCAACAAAATTAATTTCTATGGAAATTAGAAATCAATTTATGCAATTGCAGATAAAAGCATCTTAGTTTATCTTAACAAGACACCATCAACACTGTATCAGACAGCAGCAGTGTGGTTCACCCACCTACACAAAATCACTGTTAGTCAGGTCAGTGTATCTGCTCCACAGAAAAGGAACTTTCACACAGTGGCTAACAACACTGCTCATTTTCATTGGTCAAATAAGCATTAAAAGGTTCACAAAATGGTATAATACTTATTCACTGGTCAGCAGGCATTCTCAAGCTCTTTCATTATTTTACCATAATTTGAGAGAACTCATAATCTTTGAAAATATGATATGCCAATACAACCAAATAATGAAATGTTACTGATGCTGTTGGAAACAAGAATATGGGAATATGAATGAGTGTAAAGGGGAGCTTATACCATTTTATAATAATAACCAATTTTCTTCCTTTGACCAAGGTAAGAATTAGCATGTCAGTAAATTCTTTATGCTTTGAAAGAACAAGACTTCAGAGCCCTTAAAGTCAGACTGTAGGAAATGAAGCTGCAGGTCATTACTCAAAATTTACATGTCAGCAAACCCAGGAATTAAAGGAGAATTTTAAAGCCTCCTCTGGAGAGCCAAAATAGGTTCAGCAGTTAGTCAAAATTTGAGACAACAAAGCTGTATTTGTCTATCTAACTATATATTTTATTTCAACAAAAGTAAAATACAAAAACCTACAGACATTTCATATTTGTTTGAGAAACAGGGATTACATGTCCAAGTCTGAACTGGGCAAAGATAATCTAATGCATTTGTACCCAACAACCATTAATGTGCGGTTAGTGCCAGTTTTGCTCAGTGATGTACAAGTGGCTGCTCTTCACCAGTAATTTGGTATTTTGGAGGCAGCTGTCATACTAGACTTGCCTTAAGCCCACAACTCCAAGTCTTCATGTCAAAACAAAACTGATGCTTGTTACACCTGAGCCAAAACACTTCCTTCTTTTGCCAATAGTCCGTTTGAGTCAGATTTTGACATTATAGTTTTGAAAGAAGTACAGTCATAGAAAATACTGTCTTTAATGTCTGAACAAAGATGAATCAAATGTTTTTCAAATGCACTGAAAGATCTGAAAGACAATTTAGTAATTCTTACTCATTCCAACTTCCAGTTTTAGAGTTCAATAAATCTCTACCAATATCTTCCTTCAACACTATACGAAGCCTTGATAATTTCAAATCTGGATCACGTCCAAGAGATACTACAGACCAATATGATAGGATCCTGAACTGAAAAGAGCATGGGAGGTAACCCTGTCATTATCTGCAGTAAAACCTTCAAAATACCCACCAGACTCATTCTTCTAACTGTTTTTTACCAGAACACATAACCAAAGCTTGAACACCTTCAGAAAGCACACACCTGTCCAGGCTCCCACACCAGCCTGGTGTGGTCAGTTCTGTGTACTCTACATACCACTTTCCTCCCAGGAAGCATTTTTCTTTCTGCCACCTCTAAGGCACCAGGTCTAGTCCCTGCTGCAGGCAGATCTCCCCAGGCACCACCCAGTCTGTGCCAGTGGTTGTTTTCCTCTTGTTCACTGACACTTCTAGAAACCAGGACTTTATACAAACCCAGTAGAGGCAGCTTCTCTCAGGGGAAGACTAAACTTCCCCTCTCCAGGTCCACTCAGGCCCAGAGAGAAGCAATCAGAATAAAAGCCTTCTTTTCTGCAAGACCTAATAAAAACCTGGAAATACTTCTCCTCTTTCTCAGTTAGTCAATTTTCTCTCCTTATTCAGGAGCACTTAAAAATTTAAGTGACAATGCTCTTCTCTAAGATGGC
This sequence comes from Pardalotus punctatus, assembly GCA_013400915.1. Lineage (NCBI taxonomy): Eukaryota > Metazoa > Chordata > Aves > Passeriformes > Pardalotidae > Pardalotus > Pardalotus punctatus. The sequence continues at coordinate 117,953 of VZTX01013596.1, forward strand.
ACAGGTTATGCCTTTGTTACATAACAATGGACAACCCAAAAGCTTCCCATTACATATAGGAAAGTCTTTTTAAACTAGGTGTTTATTTCTCAGCAGTCCTTGACAAGATAACCACTGTACTTCTTACAATAAGGCTTCTGACAATAAGAATTCAGTACAGTTAGTAAAAAGGCAGGCACTGCTAAAGGAATCATAAATCTTTCAGTCATCTGCAAACAAGGATAAACACGAAATTAATTTTACAGAATTGTTGCAACCTTACACTTTTTCTTCCCTTTCAAAATAATTTTATAATTTTTAAAATATCTCTTATTAAAGCTAGATTTAAAATCTGTTTTTTATTATCCCACACTTTGATCTTGGTCAGCTTTGCACCAAGGTTGACACTTCTGGGGTAGTTTGAAATACTAGATGCAGTTATACAACTGGCGAGTTTCCATAGTTAATTCTGGTTTACTCTGATTCCCTAATTTTCCTCCCACTTTTCTATAAGGTTTTTCTCCCGCTTTGCTTAGTATTTTCTTTGTATATATACACTATATATACTTTTTGTCATTTTTTCCAGTGTTTCTCATCTCTTCCTTATATTTTCCAACACCCGAATTTCCACCCTTGGGAATATCCATTTCTTTATCCTTTCCTTCCTTTTTCTTGTGCCCTGTTTCTTCCTACTCTGATTTTTTTTTTTTTTTTTTTTTTTTCCCTTTCAGGATATCAGTGATGCGTATGGGGAGTACTTGAATCAGAAGCAGCTGTATGAACAGGCTGCATTGATATTTGCTCGTGCTGGCATCTTTGCAAAAGNTTTTTCCTTTTCTTCCTTTTTTTTGTGCCCTTTTTTTTCCTTTTTTTATTTTTTTTTTTTTTTTTTTCTTCCAGATATGCCTGCTGATTTGTCCAATGCCTCTTGCTCTCCAAACTAGTCCAGCCTTCATCTCCTCCTCCAGGATTCGTCAGTCACTGCCTACATTCACAAAGATAACTTAAACCCCTCACACAACTGCCTTAGTATGTTCTGTGTCCACACAGGGAAGTCTGAACTCCCTTCAGACCTGACTTCTGGAACACTAGCTCTGGAAACTTGGAAAAAAGGCATAAGAACAGTGCTGTAGCAAAAAACCATATTGTGTCACAGGACTGGTACAGAAGACATGTCATGAAGAGGTGGATTTCCCCAGCTGCACCAACTACAAAGCACAGCTAATGTCAGCAAGTAGAGGGTATGGTGGGGATGTGCTCACGTGCAGACACACAGCAGTCTGTGCAACACGAGATGAGCAACGTGGCAAGCTCTTGCTGAACAGCCAGACTGAGGATGTGACATCTGTGGGTGGGAGCATGACATCTCCAAAAGACATGGCACGTTTGCCAGGGGCTTATGACAAGACGTGATTTTGGCAGCCAGCCTCACAGCCATAGTGGGTTATACTCTGCCATGCCACGGTGACTCATTTCTTCTTTCAGGGTAACAGTGTTACTGTCCCAGAGCAGTGCAGTATCACTTGGCATTTCAGTTATGAACTAACAACTATGGTGTGTGTTTTCTCTTCAGTGCCCTTTACTCACACATAGGCTGTTAACGGCTTTATCTTCTGAATCTATTAATTTGCAGCTTGGACAACTTGTGCAAACCTCACAGTATTCAAGAGGCAACAGCACAATCCCTAACACAGCAACAAAAAGGCACAAAACAACCCTCCAAATGCAACAAAGTGGGAAAGTTGGCACAGGAGGACCTAAACTATACAGCAGAACCAGCTATTCAAAACAGCATTTTGGTCATACTTAATACCCAAAGTCACAAGCAAAGAAACCTCAGAAGGAAACTGTCCTGTTGGGTATTAACTATCCCTCATACAGGCATCAGTAAGAAAAAAGTCTTCTTCAGGGAATCCCTGAACAGGCATATTTCCTCTCCTTCTATCAGCCCAGGGTTGTATACTGTGCAGCAATGAAGTTGCCTGTCAACAAATGGCAACAAACAAGAACTAAGACAACTTTTACCTTTCTCATGCTGCTCTTGAATCATCTGGATCTCATGGGTGAAAATATGACTAATTTGGCCTTTAATCACTGAACCTTAATTTTTCCTGTTCAATGTAAAAACAGTGGTAAAAGCAGCATGAGGAAGGATCAACATAACTCTCAGAAATCTGTCAGACTATTTCAGTATTTATTTGTTTTATACTCTGAAACCTCCCCTCAGTTATCCACCACGCTACTTGGATTCATTAGTGGGCATGTAGTGCTAAGAAGCCATGTTTATTTTCAGTGCCATGAGTAAACACCAAAACCAAAGAAACTTGATTATTTCAAACAAAAAAACTCCACCAAACTAAAAAGTAACAAAGATAATGAAATGAAGTTTGACTAGCCACAAAATAAACCAAATAATTTTAAACTCTGGATTTATTTTGACAAATCTCCAACAAGATTATCAATTGTGTTAATAATATTTAAAAAGTATAGAGATTTTATTAGCTGTGTATTTTCTTACAATTTTTATATTTCTTTTCTGTCTGAAAAAAAAGGGTTTTTTCCTGGTCTCTCACTAGTATGTAAATTTCTACCAGAATCAAGTAACACACCAAACAGGATGAAAAAAAGTAATTCTGAAGTAGGGTAAAATTATTTTTTTGGTGGGTGAGTGGGGAGTTCCCCCACTGCAAGTAATGAAGACATTTTTCACAACTGCTCAGCAAACAAGAGAAAGTCCATTAGAATCGTCAGACTCTTGACAAAGACTCTTGGTTAATGGTACTGGTCTAAAAAGCAGATAAGCCATATAATTTTACACGAAGCAACCCGCTGAATCCTTCAGCAAACACAGCTTGGCAATCTATCTTCAGTTCAAAATAATGAGGTGGCAGGAGCATGATGGAGAAATAAGTCTTCAAAAACATCACGTAAGGGAATCCAGCTGTGCTTGTATAGTTTCCAGCTATTTAAAGGAACAAAAAGAGAGAAAAAAACCTCCACTCATAAAATGTTGTTTAGAAACATGCAAACAGAAATATCCAGTATCTTCAACTATGCATACCAAATATATTTGCATACCAATATAAAAATCCTGTACTCATGAATATTTGTTTTTACATGAGGCTATTAGAATTCATTGCTGCAGTTTAAATATTCAAATTTTAAAGAAACAGTTGTCTAAATACTAACTCTTTAGCATGCGCAGATGTTTTCCTGTGAATTTCCAATGCATAATAACAAGGAAAAAAATAACAGAGTTCATTTTGACTGGATTACGAGCCTAGCATCTCGACTGAAGATGTAACATGAAGATGCTGCTTCCAGAGAGATCCCACTGTTAATCATCAGCTACTCCTCCTGATCTGACTGCCAGGTATGCTTACAATGACCCAAGCCCTGCCTTTTCCAAAGCTGAATGCACAGGGTCTTCTCGAAAACGCTTCATGTGATTAAAGAAATCCAACAAACTTAATTTAAGTTGCATCCCTTTTTTCCCAGTTTTATTAGATTTAATTCATATAGGCAACACTTCCTGCTGAGTAGCATAACATGTTTATAAAATAACTGTAGTATTGTAAAATCTACAGACCTTGTTGTAGAACTCAAACAACTCCTGATGGCTAAATTCTACAAACACCTTCTTCAGGTTCTGTAAAGAAGAAAGAAGAAAAGATTAAAAAAATGAAGGAATAAGCATACTTTCCTTTCCTTTCCTTTCCTTTCCTTTCCTTTCCTTTCCTTTCCTTTCCTTTCCTTTCCTT